>VUJU01001057.1:0-69952 GCA_009835225.1 Aphis craccivora | reverse complement strand
TTATTATAATATAATATTATGTATAACTATGTACAATCGTGCGTTTACACAACCACCGTCGAGCACACCGTTTTTATTTTGTTGCTCTATTATCATTTTTCTTCTTCTTCTTCTTCTATAGTTCTATATTGTGTATGGTATAGATACACGTTCATTAGAATACAATATATAATCTGACGCGATTGGACGATTGAGGGTTACCTATATTATATTATTTTGGTACAATTCGTCGGCAATTATTTTCGTTTTCATGTTCGTTTTTTTTTTATACGAAGTTCGTTCCGCAAATATTATAGGTACTCATCGTGGACATGGGCGTAGCCAACATTTAGTTGGCAAATACAATTTGCAGACGTTAGAATGGAGTCCTAACAGAAAACAAATTAAGTTATAAAGTTGAAAGTCCACCCCCCTCGCAATTGAAAAATAATTCTCAAAAGTCAAACGTAAACAATTAAATAAGTACCTTATTATTATTATTCAATGGGCACGTTTAATATTTTATCATTGTGACATTGTACAATATTTCCTGTATTTAGAAGATAAAAATACTTTTATTTTATAATATCTTAATTAATCTATTAATTAACTAAATTTCTGTTATAGTTTCCAGCAAGGTCTGCTTAGTCAGCCTTAGTATAATATTATATAGATACGTGGTGTTTCTAAAATTGTGTGTGTGCGTGAGTTTGCTCGTTGACTGTTTGAGAAGTTTTTTTTTTACTTGAAGTTTTGTTTTGAGATGTTTACTGATTCTCGATACTAATTACATGTTTAAAAATGGTGGAAAATGCACGAAAAATTGAGAAATTGATTTTTCAACACTGTATCTATAATATTGCAATTATTATCATATATTAATTTTAATTATACAGTTATATACTTATATTTATACTGTATGCGCTATATTATATTATCAGTGTTGCAATATTAAATTCTAAATAATTATCTTAAACTGTCGTTACGTCCTCGTTTAGCCGCAGGCTGTATATAACGATAATAATTGGTCGACTTTCAGGACATTTAAGTTGCAATATTAATGCCGATAAATTTCCAATCGAGACGTATTTCCTGGGTAATTATGCGTTCTCGTCTTTTTTTGTAACCTCCACCATTGTTATCGTGCACCTTAAATTACACACACATATTTGAATAACATATGATTTTATGTTTCATATTTACCATTATTTTCTAGATGGTAGTTAAGCTGTCGATAGATGTATCCACTTAACTATTATAATACATTTTCAATGTTTGGTGTATCGTGATAATAATGAAATAAAAATTATAGTTTAAAATATATCCAAGTCTACAAATAATTGTCTTGGGGCCGGTTATAACCGGTGTATTATTATTCATATCATTACTCATTAATTTATTTCTTATAATTTAAATATAATTATATTTATTCATATTGGTTTTATTTTAAAAATAGCAAATGCCTTCATTGGAAGATAATTAAATAATAAGATAAATATATATATATATATATTATATATATTAATTAGATAATCTTAATTCTTCTTTGGTCTCATTTGCACATTTGCAAGGAAAGTTTAAGCCTTACGTCGAACTGTCTAAAACTTTGTATAAATATTATTATAATATATTTGAGTACAAGAAAATGAATAATACTGTAAAAATACTAAAAACTTTATGGTTTTCTTGCCTCACATAGGTATTATTAAAACTAAAACTAAAAGCTTTTAATTTAAGTTTATTATACATTTATAAGACTGTTAGATATTATGATTTTTAAATGGATTTATTTTGTATTGACGTATTATATGAATATATAGTATATTTATATCTATTTAATGAAAGTGAAAAAATAATAAATTGTTTTTTTTCTATTCATTATAACATATATAATATAACTAAAAAGTAATGTTTTAATTTAAAATTCACAGCATGGGCATTTAGAATTAATTTTTCGATTATGTTTTTTCTTTTACAAAGAATGTGATCTATTGCAATCTAATGATACTGTTATAGTAAAATAAATTCAGTTATTGTTATTATTATTATTATTACCATCATCATCTTTGTTGTTGTATTATGAATCATTGTTTTACATTGGACAAGTTTAAATTATTTAAAAAAATTACCTAATGACATTCTACAATTATATAGTACTATTAGATACAATTTCATGAAAAATAATAAAAAATAAAAATAATTCGAAAAGCTATTGGTGTAATTTTAACTATAAAGATATTATTATTATTATATATCTCGTTCTCGCTAATGCACAATTTAATTTTGACTGCTTGATGGTTATATAACATTACTCTTATATGTCTCATAAAAAGCATTGTTTTATGTTTAATTTTTATTACCAAAATACAAATGACTATTGTGTCATTGTTTATCTTACATGAACTTCGAAGAATGAAAAATCCCTTACTGTAAATACAGAAATTATGAGACTTTTTCGTTTCCTGATAAGTATAGTAATTATCTTATGTGCCTATTTTGATTTACTTGTTTTTACTAACGCAATCATGCGATTAACAAAGGTATATAACATACAGATTAATTCAATATAATTAAACGTATTGTATCAATATACGTGCCGCTATTGTATATATTAAATATTATAGGTATATAGATATAAATGATATAATAACGGTGTGCGCAAAGGTGAAAAGGTTAATAGAAAAATAAACTGTTAGTATAGTAATAATAAGTAATGATAAAAGTTTAAAACCAAAAAAAAATTTTTTTTTTTGAATTACATCAGTACATTATTATTAAATATTATTTTTTGCTAAAATAAAAAATATCCGATTTCGTAAAAATTGAAAACTCTATAAAATAAAAAAATTATGCATATGTATTTAATATTTATACATAATATATTATATAGTTTTAAATTACTAGAAAAATAGGCACTATTATTACTCAGTTGAAACTTAAAAGTAAGTAATTCATTTTATTCTGATTTTAGTTACCACCTGATGGTTTACGCATATACCTATTAATAATAATTTTTGTATAACTTTTAATTTCTTTAAAATAATAACTAAATATTTTGTTAAAATGTATCAAATATACATTTCTTTCTTATCTCACATAGCTATAGCGTTGAAACAAATTTAAGATTTTATCAATTAATTACTAATGAATGATTAAATCAAGGAATATTTAAAATCATTTGCACACATACAGAGTGATAAAATACAAAATAATTTATTTATTCGTTGTAACTACAGTTATAGTCATATTATAGACATGCCATGTACTCATGGTTAGTGATATGTGATATTAGTTTCTCTAATCAAGTTTGTTAATAAGAAAATTAACGAACTAGTTTGGTTGAATATAGTTTAATTTTTTTACTTAGCTTTTACTTTTTAATTAGTCAGTGTTCGGCTTTAGTTGAGAGTATAGTATTATATCATAATTATGGTAGTTGTATACCTAATGCCGATTGGATGACAAAATGTAAATCCCATTCGTTTATATCGTACCTATTACCTATAGATCATACTAAAGGTGCCAAGTCTATGTACTATCTAGGCATATTATATGTATATGTATAATTATATATACATACTAAAGATCATACCAAACCATAGTAGCATATACGCAAGTACACAGCGACGTGATATTGAAAACGATAATACACGAGAGAACAAAAATCGGAGTGTCGTCCGTTAGTCGTCGGAGATGCTATACCTATAAAAAGATCTAAAAGACGATCATTAAACGCGCGTTATTATAAGGCCGGCGCAACTGTCACACGGCATATCATATACTTGTAATCATATATGTCGCCTACGTCGAGTCGTGTCGTACAATAATACTTATTATACACACGCGCTTTTTCTTTATTAACGTGTAACACAAAAAATGAAAATAACCAGCGCGATATTCAGACAGTCGCGAAGATGTAACTTGCACATACCACGTGTATATTATAATGGTAATTAAATAGTATGTATAGTATAGGTACCTATATAATATGTATGTACTATATCTAGGTGAAGGTCCGAGAACGTTTTGTAATGAGATTATTATTATATTAAATATTTTATATCTATGTTATGTGAACATGTGTTTGTGTGTAAGGTTCATCACCAGTGTCGTATACCGTCTCTACATAATGTATAATATATTATTACACACGGGATGATTCACCTAACACGCGTTCACCCCTATTTTTCTTTAAATAATAAATGCGCATACAAATTATACATTTTTGACATTTTTAAGGAAATGATTTGTTTGAAAACGTTGATATATATAAATCAATTTTTAACACGAGTATTTTCTGAGTTGTTAAACTTAGTACTAATATATTTTCATATAGGTACTACGTTATGTTCGTATTGGTTTAGATATATGGAGCTCACGCAGGTTTTAAAAATTATAGCAATTAATTTATTATAACTGTATATAATTTGTTAAAATTTTCAGAGTACAATAAATAGTAGATTAAGCATTATATACATCTACCTTATAAATTAATTGAAAAACTATTATTAGGGACAGGACTAAATTACCCTCGGTACAAGAGGTTAAATAACTCTGGAATAGGTTAGTATCTGGTAGGTACTCGTTTTAATTTCGATTTTGATACTTTAAGGTTTCTAAAAACATCATCTAATCAACAATTTATAGTAAAAAAAAAATATATATATAAAATATCGAAGTGTTTGAAAATATAGGTTTTAACTTTCAAGTGAGTATTAATATAGTGTACTAAAAAATTCCAAAAATCAAATTTTAAACAAATAATAAAAGATAAAAAAAAGGTGCGGGCTAGCATATACTCGAATACTCGATGAATCATCCTGTATATGTATTAAAGCTCTTCGAATTTCTTTGTCATCCACCGTAGCATGTGCCCATAGCTGGCATATCTATATTATACTCGTAATGTAGGTAATAATGTATATCGGCTCACTTGCAGTACATACAGGGTGATTCGCCAAGCATATAATTCTCACGTGATTTCGTCATTCAACTATAAGCAATTGTTCCATCGAGATTTTTGGAATTCTCGAGTTATATAGCTTTGACACTATATAATGTTTTCAAGTTCAAAGATTTCTTAGGTGGCCATTCAATATACGGACTGTCCGCGGCATATATGCGCAGATGATACAAACTTGTATTTCATAAGCGGTGCGAGTAATGAGCATGCTTATATATACAGACATATATATTATATATAGTGAGTGAACAGCTATATGTGTACAATGCGTACACTTATTATTATACGCGTGCACGTCAAATTGTGTATATGATGGGCCGAAAAACAGCTCTTGTCGATTTTTCGCGAACTTCGCACGATTGTGCACGCGTGTAAACGAAGTATGGGTTGTCGCAATACGCACGGCCGTCATCGACGTCTTCTATAAATATGCATTATGTAGAACGTATATGACGTATGCATAACACTCGTACCTGCAGATATTTGCTCTTGATCGGCCACGAGCACTTATCGGCCGATCGTCACAAGTGTACCTACCTATATATTATTATACTACGATATTTGCATAACGCATAAAAGATATACACAATATATTATTATTATAATTCACCAGACGACTGCAGTAGTTATTATATATCATGTCGGTCACACACTTGGATTTTTAACTGTGATGTATTTTGTATATTGTATTTGTCTCAATGCCCGAGTTTGACGTTTGTACACGCGAAGTCTATTGTACAAATTATAATATGAAATTTATATATAGTATATAAAAGATTAAACGATGACTGTATAGATATATTGTTATCACACTATAAAAGTGGCTACTACGTTTTCGTATCTTAGTGAAATCGTTTTTTGTACCTGTTTTGTATCTGTAAAATATTTCTATGTACACGTTTTTTAATGGACCGATGAGCCGACTGTCGAATAATCCGACGTCGAGTATTATTAGGTGATAACGGAAGCGATATTATATTACATAATATCAAACTTTTCATAGGATATTTATCAAAATTTGTGGCACCATCGTAAGTTTATCTATTAAAATAATTTAATAATTTAAGTTTAGTTATTAATTATTTTTGTTTTAATATAGAGTGTTTTTTTTTATCAAGTAATAAACTTTTAACAAATGGTTAAGTTATGAATTTATGATCAAAAATAAAATTTGTGGACCTACAATTATTGGGAGTTTGGGAAAAAAGTCTGCAGAAAAACTTTGAACTCAAATGAAAACCTTAATGCCAAAACTACAACTGATTGTGTCAATGGTACGTAAGTATTTCATCGGACGCCGACAGATCATTATCATACACTTGAAGTACACAGCCATACAGGGCAACAGTGATATAGATTTTCGAACTGCAAATACAAAAAAAACCAAGTACATTCAACTATCAAATTTTTTTAGGATCAGACAATTTCATTGATATAAAAATGAAAGTGAATTATTAAATATTAAAATATTTTATATTTTGTATTGATAAAATTTAGATAGAATAAATTACAATTATTATAGATAAATATTATAAATTACTTTTCGATTGAAATATTACAATTTTCTTTGTTAGTGTTTAAAAGGAATAATTTTCATATTTATATAAATAAAGTATAGATATAGGTTTTAGTGTAAGTAATTAATATTGTTATACCTACATTGATTCATAATGTCCACAATTTTGTCATACGTCGAAAGTTTTATAAAAATATTCTCCTTTGAGATTTAAATTTAAATAATGAAGAACTCACTTCCGTTATATAATTAATAATTATAGCCTTCGAGGTCGTTGTAGTGGATATATTAAATTCAATGATAAATAATATTGCATAAAAAAAAAATATGATTTTGAGTGAGGGAGACATGTGGATCTGCTTTCAGGTTAGGTTTATGCCATATATTAAGAATGAATAATTTAAACTACATTATTTTTATATTATAATTATATAACAATTTCGGGAAGTTGAATTTACATTAAAAACAAACAAACAAATATTGCATATTATAGTCAATAGTAACGTAGAATGGTGTGAATGTATTTATGTAGTAGAAGTTGATAAATCGGACTAAATATTTTGAAAATGTCATGGATTGAAATAAAATTACAATAATATTATGTACATAGGTAATGGTAGAAAGTTTCAAGACTTAACTAATATATTTTTTAAATATTACCAAATTACTAAAATGATTTAAAGAAAAAATATTATTTTATGCTTAAATATACAATTTTGTTGAATTTTGAACCTTAATCGCTCATATTATTATATGAAATCGTGACTATGTACTTTTAAATTACTGTAAGAACAACTTATGAAGAACCTTCTATTATATTTTCAATGTTTTTGTCCGACAAATAAAAATGTTATTAACATCAATCACAAAAAAATAAAAATAAAATGTCTACAAAAATAACTCAAGAAGTTCTAAAGCATTTTGAAAATTATATCATATTTGTAGTAAATATAAATATAACCATAAAAGTATTTGGTTTAAGTAGTGTCAATGAATTATTAGTCAATATATAAAGTATAAAATATAATAGAACATGGGGGTTTGAGGCGTTTGAGCGAAGAAAGCATAATAAAATTATACTTATTGCATACAAATAACAATTAACTTTCCCGATAAATAATAAAACAAAAGTATTGTTTGAAAACTTCAAGTATCAACAATTATTCTTCAAAAATATAAATATAATCGATTCAATAAGTATATAAATTCCCATTTTTCTTTCGTTTTAATTTTTACCAACTATTATAAAAATACTGAAGTCATATTGTATGACTCTCCTAGGTACTAAATTGATAAAAATGTTCTACCTGTACAATTTACTCCCTATTAAACTAAATTAGTCAAGGTCTAATATATTAAGAAGAATAACTTCTAGCGGTAACGTTATTTATATTTTAAAAATATATAGAATACGATACGATGGAGTGTGAATCCGGCTTTAATCCATTTCCCACTTCGTTCAGAATCAAAAATAACTTGATTTGTTTGTCTGTAAAATAATAAATCAATTTAACTCGAATATCTTAAGCATATATAATTATACATTTTTTCACTGCCCCAAAAAGGATATCTGAAAAAGCATAACAACTTTAGTTAATCTTTATAGTTTATACTATATACAGGTTATATGATAATTACATTTTATTATTTGTTTTATTCAGGAGTCAGACGACAGACAGTATGTTAATAATTACAATCTTTTAAGTATAAATCGTTATATTTAATTTTCATAATCTACCTATTTATGTTTATATACCTATATATGTTTATACATTATAAAGTATAAAATATTGTAAATAATTATAAATTTAAAATATATAGCTACGAAATTTTCATTTTAGCAATAGGAAGTTAAGTACCTACTTGCCTAAAGGCATAAGATAGTTGAACACTTGTAACCCTATCATACATAAATTAGAATTAATAAATAACATATTATTATGTGTATTTAATATTTTAGATTCTGAACGAAGAGATGAATGTATTGATTTTACAATGATGTGCTTGTTTTTTTTTTCTGTTTTTGTGTCTGTATACAGCATAACTAGTCGAAATAATGCTCCAATTTCAAACTTTGGGGTGGTTTCCGATGTAAAAGTGAATCCTTGGTGCATTATAGAGGTCAAAAGTAAATATTTTCCAACAGTTTTCAAAAAAATCGAGAAAAACAAAAAAAAAAATGACGGAAAAACGGGATTTCGACCAAATAGATTTTTTTATATGGTTGTAATTCAAAAACTAATCACTGTAAACACTTGAAATTTTCACCAAATGTTTATGTCAGTGTTACCTATATACAGTTAAATATAAAAAAATATATAGTTCAAATTTTTACGAAATCTGTCGAAAACGCGAAAATTTGCAAGTAATTTTGAAGTTGAAAAATCATAAAATTTTTTGTGTTTATAACTACGAATTAAAAATACAACACTATGTTTTCCATAAGTTTTCCTTCAAGTTTCTATAAAGTAAACTAGAAGTATCATCATAGGAAAATTTTTAAGTGCGTTTGAGTTTTAAATTTTTATGAAATAGCGTAACGATAACGATTTATCCCAAACGATTTTAATTATTTGTTATTATTCAAAAAGTATAAGCCATAGATACTTGAAATTTTTACCAGTTATTTAGATTGGCGTTTTCTTTATGTGATTTAATTTTCAAAATATTTTGACTTTTTTGAGCTATTTATAGACAACTGAAATTTTCAATTTTTCTAAAAAAAATTTTTTGAAGTGTCGATAAAATTTGTTTGGCCCTATCAAAATACTTGAAAATTTAATGCAAAGTTCCTCATAAGTTTTCTTAAAGTTATTAAAAAATTATAAGAATACACAGGCACAATTTTTTTTTTTATTAGCATTTGAAGTTAAAATATTGACAAAAATTAGTCAAATTCCTGAATATTTGCAAATTATTTTGTAGGTGTAATTCATAAAATTGTTGGTATAAGTAACTATGAATTGAAAATTTAATACAAGGCTTTTCATAAGTTTAGCTTACAATAATTGTAAAAGAACTTAAATTTTGATGTATTCATGCCATGAAAATATAAACCACATTTTTCACCAATCACCAACCTTTGGAAATTATATCCTAGGCTGACAAATCATCTTCATTCAGAATCGTTTTTCGTATACAAATCATTATCAAATTATCATTGGATTCAAATTTAACACTCCTGTAATATATTATAATAATGATCCACACGGCACCTAATGTACAGCAGAGCGGTACCCACTTGCCCGCTTTATCAATATTGAATTTCATTTTATTTTAAGTTTTGAAAAAAAAAATAAAATTTTTATACTGAATAAATAAATAGTAATAATAACAATAATGTTAAACTTGCAGATATACATATTGTAAAATATAAAATGAAGACAATATTATAATAGTTAATATATTAATATAAGTATATACTTATAAGGGTATTTTGTATTTTATGTGTATACGCCATGTTATAACATCACGTATTGATAAATATAGGCACTCAGTTTCATCTTATATGATAAATGTATATAAGTATAAAAAGTTGTGATTCTTACTTGATATATGTATATCAATTTTTTTTAGATTTGATCTATAAAAGGTTACCATACTTTGATCGTGAGAACATCCACGTGATCATATAACCTTGTATTTTAGTTTATCGTAAATTATTCTTGATATAAAAATTGAAGATATTTCATTTTAGAACGTCCTTAAGGATGAATCTATATAATTAAATATTAATACTCAAGGAATTTCCATCACGTTTATTACTCGAACCAGGGTTCCAAAATAATATAATAATAATAACTAATAAGTCAACGTATAAAGGGCAAAATAAACTAATTTTGTAGTTAAAGCTATTATAATTATTGTAGGTACCAGGTACCTGGTACCCATAACTTTTCAAAGGAAATATAAGATGAAAAAATAACACATATTTGTTGTTCTGCTGCTGTAATAATATAAAGCAATTTAAGATACACATACAAATGTCTCGAATACATCAATACTTACTATTTGACATTTGTTATATACTTGTTAAAAAAAATCGAATAGTTTATGAACGATAGAACTCAAAACGTATTAAATAATATAATTTCGATTATTTATTTACATTTAAAACAACAAGATATATGTATATTATACTTATGAGTGGTCAATATTTCAATACCAATGAAATGCACCTTTGAATAGCCAAATAAATGTGTGATAATTGTAGATAATTTTTTTTTTTGTTCAAATTAAATATTGTCTTCAACGTAACCTGTGACACTTCACTTAGGTGGACACTATACAAATGGACGCCGAATAAACGGACTCGGTTGTCAGCACCAGCTACGTAGTGTATTGTTATACCTATGCCGTTGCATAATATAATAACGATATTAATACGTAACGTACAAAACTTAAATCTGTTCAATTATTTCATTACGTAAATACAATCAGTAGCCATATAATATTGCCTCCTCCTAATAAGAGACACAATAACAACACTAATGCTCTTCAATATTTAGGACAGTGAAGAATGGCGGTTGCGATTCTCATTTGAAATAACGAAATGCATGTATGAGAGTAAACATTTTGCGTGGGTCAAGTTCCATCAGTATAACTAGGTTAAATACGTAGTAAAAAAAAGTGTAAACTGTACCTATAAATTAAGGAACATTTTTTTTTTTGTTCAGAAACATAGATAGATGTTAATCAAAAATGTATTTTTATATACAGTTTATATTTAAAAATTATTTTTTCGTTTAGGATAATAATTTTAGAGATGAGTATTTGTAGAATGAGTTACTGGTTTTAGAATAGATAAAGGTACTCGCGTGCGTAGTAAAAATACAAATCATGATGACCTTGTCAATTATTGACTATTTAATTCAGTGAAATAGATGGTATAAAGCGAAGATAGATTATTGATTTTAAAATCTTATTTGTTTTATACATTTCGATAAATTTATTATGATTTATTTTAAGGTAAAGTTTATGTTTGACCATCATTTTTAACATTGAAATCATAACTACGTTATTACGTCGTATATAAGTGTCTATATTGTATATTATTTTGAATTTTTCATTATTTTACAATATTATCTCATTGATGATTGATTGCATAAGGCATAACGTTTTAATATAGCCATAAAGGTAAAATAGTGTATATATATATTATATAGGTTATAATAGAGATTTTTTTTTTATTGATAACTGATATAAGTGAACCAAATAAATCGAACCGGTATCTTGTAAACACGGAAGATTTGCGCGGAATTCTAAAACAGTATTCATAGGAGTTGGATATTACTTCACTCGTATAATGGCACGAAATATACGTGTAGAGATGTATAAAAAAATTAGGGTCAAATCAACAAGAACAGATACTTTTCGTTTATCAAGGAACCAAAATATATCCCAAAAGACTAGAATTCTCGTTTAGTGTTATTTAGAATCGAACATTAATCTAGAATCAATATTTTGAATTTAATGATAATAACTGATACTAAATTACAGATAAAATATGCATTTTAATCTTAAAACCAAAACGAACGTACCAATAGGCAATAATATATTATAGGTATTTGCTATTTTTCATATAGTATATAAGTAGCGAATTTTGATTTTGAAAAAGTGCATATTAAATTGTTTTTTTCTCGAGATAGTACTTCAATTTTAAATCCATACAGTTCGTATTACTTAATCTTTACTTTTAAGAAGTTTAAATTGGAAATATATGCAGCTGATATACCTACTGACTAATAAATAACTAACATTTATTTTGTCAAATACAAAATAAAACGTTTTATGTTTATGATGTCACTATTTTTGTTTTTTTTCTTGACTATTTGTGTAAGTAAGTATACTTGGTTACTTTCTCAAAACCATCACCTAAAAATTTTGTTTGTAATAAAACCCTATTAACTGTGTTTTATTTTCAATCTCTATATAGGAAGATTACAATATCATCTTCATAGATCAATATTATTTATTATCTTACAGAGAAAACTATAATATAATAAATCCTTGACACATCATTTGCTTCACATTTGTGCAAATATATGCATAATATAGGTATAAATATTATTGATATGTGTCTAATGAAAGCTAATCCATTTAAATGTCTTCTGTCGACACTCATTATTTTGTAAAGCTTTAACTTTTTTCATTTTTGAAAGTATTGTGTTTTACATAATTCAATTTTATTGCAAAGTATTTTTAACTTTTTAACATTTTTCCAATTAGTTACTAAATTTTAAAAATAATAAAATATGTACCTAAATAGATTAGGATTAGGATTAGGATCTTATGCCTGTTGGTGTGATATTTAGTTACTTTAAAGTTGAAAATATACATTGTCACATAATAAAAGTGTTGTTCAATATTGACAATAAGTTATTACGCAAAAGATAAATGTTTACTTGGAACACGATCGTCGTGTTCATAGAGAGTCTTCAGGGTTTTCTTCGCTTTTCAGTAGCGAAATATTGTTCACGAAAGAGACCCCCCAAGACGGCATCAAGCGACCCGATTGCCCTGCAATAATAATTGTAATTTAATGTGTATATCTCGGTAATTACAATTATTACGGGTGGGTCGACCCAAATCCCCACCCTATTCCCCTATTCGTACAAACACCTAATTTTCATTAGTGTTCCTATAAAATCGTGAGCCATGCATAGATAGGACAGGAAGATACTGAAAACGTACTAACTACATTTAATACGAAATCAAATTTGTCACATTAAAAAACATCTATAGTCTGCTATCTATACTGAGTTGTATTGTAGCCCATTGATAGGTAACTAACTGTTTGAAGGTTAGACGTTAGTTATTATTTCCGTTTGCAGTAGGTATAGTAAACAATAATAGTAGAAGAGAAAAAGGAGAAGAAAATGAGATCACTCTAATAGTCTAATGGTTTAATTCATGAGTACAAGCGTAAGTGCGGAGTGCATATTGACGACACGCCAGACCATATATTTTTCTTCTTTGCGTTCATTCGTCCGTATGATGTCATAGTTGGCGTTTGGCACGATTCGGTATCGCAAAGGTCAATTTTTTTTCCACTTGTATCAGTATCGTTTATCGACTTGTATCTTGTATGTATACCTTACGCTGATCTGTATTCTGTATTATTATTTTAATGTATACGGTGGAAATAATATAACCACCGATTTAATGTCGGTAATGGCACGACATAATATACTTGTACAGTTGTATATAATATAATATACTATAATAATATAATATAATATAATAGATGTACATTTTCTGATTGCAAAATATCTTATTGTTTGGAATGTTATAAAGCTCTTACAATTTAATTTTTTTTTAGTCAAAAATTAATATAACTACGATTCACAGTATTCACACAATTCATTAACTAAGATTATTATGTTTAGATTGATATTCACGGAAATACCATAAATTGGTTATTTATTGATTCATGTAAATACGAGTAGATCGAGATAATACAGAGTAAAGTTTGTGACAAGTGAAGACATTCGTGGATTTATTACGAATATTTATATTTAATTTCATAATAGTATTATAAGTTCAAAGACTGGAACCAAACCAAAAATATCCAATCCTTTTGCAACAATCGTAGACTATAAATTATTATATAACATTTGTAAGAATAGAATATAATGATAAAAGATGTTATAAAAAGTTTTCCTGATTTTATCAAGAGAATCATTATTTTATTAGGAACAATAAAATATAAATCTCCTTAAGGTATGAATGTATTATATTTATATATACTCACTCAGATATAATATATATATATACTTTAGGTATATCCTTGTTTTATTAAAGCTTTAATATGGTATATTATGGTATAGTTTGATAAATATGATATCTACTTACTGTTGAAAAGTACTTTATACTTTATCACTTAACTTACATTTTTAAAATATCTTATACATACTCATAAGTTTATGAGTAATTTGGTATTGTTTAAGTTGTAAAATTCAAAAATTCTAAATTTAAATCGATTATGTGTAATAAAACTTTTGTAGGAAATTTCATTAGCCCTGAATAATTGTATTAAACCAATAAATTATATAGTGGTTTTGGGTTAAGTCAAATCAATTCACAGAGATTTGATTTAGATATTTTGCATTAAGATCACTTATCTGTAGTCTAATAGCATTATTTTAACATGAGGAAATGGCTATGTATATCATAAGACGAGCCATTTTTCCAATTCCAATAATCCAATGGGCAATGACGTGTAGGTACTACCCAGGAAATTGTATAGTTACTTTAAGTTAAGTTTACTTCACACATTTGCAACTTTTTGAAAGTTAATTTTATTTTCATGCAACATTAAATAGCATGTAATTTGTGTCCAACATGTCAGATAGTTTGTAAGATATAATATTCCGAGAACTTGCATGCGCGAATTATGGAGGTTTTGTTTCAGATTATGGTAAAGTTGTTTTCTTACAATTAAAAAATGATTATGCAGAAAAAAGTGTGAAAAATATTATAAAAACATGAACTAGACTTTTTAAAATCATTATTATAATATCGAGCAGATTGCGGTAGACATCGTAGCATGCATTTCGTAGTATACTAAAAATAAACAACCACAAAAATGAAAGAAAAGAGTAGTAGTAAATATAGAGTAGTAATGCCGAATTGAATACAATATTTTTATTTGTAAATAATTAACTTTGGTTGAGTAATTAGATCGTCCGCACTGGTTGTCCGTGTATAGTATTATATTATGTGAGTATTATAATATACCTAATATTATGCCGCCGAACACTGCAGCAGCTGACCTTCGAGACCGGTGCGGTTGATACCTTTATAATAATAATATCTCACACACAAGTCTTCGCACCAGTTGCACGCGCGGTGCAATCCTGTGGGTTTCTCTTTATACGCGCTACTATGATGCGTTGATGCGTACACGTCACAGCCGGGCCCAAACGTCTGGCAAACTATATATTATAATAATATTGTAACGCATATAATAATATACTATATAATATATAGTATAGGTAGGTACCTACAACAGATAGGTACACACGCAGAGACGCGCGCGCGCATAATCTTATTCTGACTTCCTCACGAGTTACCTTTCACCGATGACACTGACACATTTAGTGGAAGATCAATTCATACGGCAGTAAGGCACCGCACACGCACACACGCACGCACGTGGCTTTTGTGCGTGTCAATTGTTCCACATAATATCATTATATTATACCTACCATTTGATTTAAATAATGGAATTTCGCGCCGCGTTAAATCGCCCGAAAACACATTATCATATTATATACGGATCACGAAATACACATATCGCGCTGTAGCAGACCTCGAGACGAGTATTCTTTACAGCGCCGGCATTTGCACGACCGGACGGTTTGTTTTTCGATACAAATTAGTATACGACCCAGAACGGGTGTATAATGTATAATAGTGTTCTGCTGCAGCGTATGGTGGTTTTTAGTGGTCTACTCGTCTACGGGTACCTCAACTACACGGCCACTGCTACAAGCAATGAATATGAAAAATTGAAAAATATATATTATGTATTAGGTACCTACGTGAAATTTGAAAAATAGATATAGGTATTTAAAATACTTTAAGCTTGAAATACGCTTGTTCCAAAAATGTACTTCAATTGCGCTCAAATACACGCATATCATATACTCTTAGATAGTATTTGAATACTTGCAGTGATTAAAATTATTTTACACAATTTCATACTAGGTATATTTTAAAAATATTCAGCGTAAATTATAATATTTGAATTCCAAACATATTATTATTACACAAATCAATGCTAATTAACAATACTGAATACAATAGATTTGTAATGAGGTTAAACACATGCAGTATATGTAATATGTATCATATTATGTTAAATACATTTTTATTGCTTTTTATGAACACGATTGGTTTAAAATGTTCATTCGAACGTGTTTCACGACAATGGCATTTGATGACGATGTTTTTCATCAATAGTAAATATTTAAAGAAAGTGGTAATTGTGTATAAAAATAGGAATAAAATATCAAATCAATAGTATTATTCAAAAAGTAATAATAAATTATATTTAAAACACTTCATTAAATATTTAAAATAAAATGTATTAAAAAAGTAATCGGCAGAAATAAAAGCATTTAAGTATAGCGGTAGGTACTGAAATATTTTTACTTATAGTAATAGTGAAATATTCTAATATTTGTTTGCGATGCCCGCTCTATATATTTAATATAATACTAGGTACATAATAAACGTTATTACGTGTTTGTAGTGTATTGGCCATACCTATACCAGTTTTACTGGCTGTATCAAACGTGGGAGTTATTGACTTACGACGATTGTCTTATCAAAATAATTATTTAAATTATTCGAAATATAAAAAATTGAAAAATGCAACGATTAGAGTGCAAATCTACATAAATATCAAAAAGTTTATCTGTTCGAAAGAAAGATGTCGAAGAAAATCTTAGGTCTGAAGAAATAAATTAAAGGAGAATATTATAAAAAAACCGAAAGATCTAAAATATGATGAAAAGTCAATATAGTTTTAAGTCAAAAAGCAGTAAAATTATAATGGTTTGGCGTGAAAATAGATTAGTGAATACAACATTTAAAAGACAATAATATAATAAATACGAGTGTAATTCGTTTAGGGGAATTATCTTTTTATTAGCACAATAAAAAAAGTATTTGGGCCAGTTCCATACAGTGTACTTATAGAATTGTGATTTAATTTATTTTTATGTATCAATCATTCACTAATCATTGCATATTGTGTAGGAATATCAAGTATCTATAAATACCTAAAAAATATATATATTGTGTACCAATTTATCATTAAGTACTATTTACTATGCTCGGATGTTTCATAAAAAAGTATCTAGTATACCTATAATATTGTAATACTAATTTTCAAGTATATTTCCCATCATTTGCCCGTGCAATTCATGGTCAGTTTCAAGTTTGTCAATATGAAAGATAAAATGAATTAATTAAATATTGTCCAAACATATGACAAGATATTAAAAAAAGGGTGGCCCACTCGCCCAAACACATTACAATGTTTTAAAATCACTTGCTTACTCAAACTGCTCACTTATTAGTAATTTTTACTAACATTTAGCAATTTATTATATATTATCTTCTTAGGATTGATACATTGTTATTTATTTCATATCACAATCAATTTTAACTTACATTACATAAAGTTTCTGATTTTAATTTCTCTTCTAGCATGATTTTTACTTCTGCTTCTATTGACGTATTATTATTTTTTAAGTTGCGATTCATAATTTAAATCATAATTTTTTTCTCAACGTTTTCAATTTTCTCCTTAAGTATCTCCGACGGATAATTCGATTTGGATCTATAAAATGATTAATAAACATATTCGTTATACTATTATAATATAGTAAGTTATAGTAGTACATACTTGTCTATCCAAATCGGTTTTGAATCAGTGTAATCTATATTACTGCAGGACAGTGCCGGCGGAAGGCGTGTGTGACCGCACAGTCTACACAAGGCGTAAAATGTTTTTTAGAATTTTAAAGCCGGCATTACTCATAAATAAAAATATATGATTTATATAATTGTGGAATATTCTAAGTACCTAATTGGCGAAGGGCAGCTTCGCGGCACTGGCGTCACTGTTGCTCCGAATAGTATGTCATCTCATAGAGGGGTTTGTCCGAATTGCATGCCGTGTATCAGCAATAGTTTATTTATTATATTAGGTATAACTTAAACTTTTTTTTGAATTTTTCTAATTTAAAAAAAAAAAACCTCATGTATAGAAACGCTCTATGATTTGGTTGTTACAACTGGTTAGTTTTTAGATTGAAATATTTTAGACTTTAGTTTTATTTTGAACTGTATTTATACTATAGTATATTAGGCATACACATCGCTCACTAAATTGTCTGTAGTTTAAATGTATAAGAATTATTATATTAATCTGAAATAATCTAAAATAATCGAGATGAGAAAGGTACACTGCTACGACCATAAAGATTAGTAATAATATAATTTAGATCAAATGAAGATACAATCATTTGTGTGTTTTTCCGAGTCTTATACACGATTAAAGATATACAGCCATACAGGTTGGGAATCGGCTTATATAAACAATCACAAATATTGAAGCCCAAACCTTCTAAAAAAATCAGCTGATTCCCACTAGTCACTAGCGCTACCAGGCACTACCAGCGGATTATATTGGGAATATCGATGGCAATATTGTACAAAAAAAAATCCACTGGTAGGGCCCTGGTGGCGCTAGTGACTAGTGGGAACAATTAATTTTTTTAGAAAGTTTGGGCTTCACTTTATCACCGTTCGACTCCCAACCTGTAAATCTTTAATCGTGATCTTATAATATTAGACGTTTAAGAACGTTAACGTTAACTTGTTCAAAGTAACTTATTACTTAACTGTAGAGTAATCATGGAACCAGAGTTGAAAATATGTTAAGTGAAAAAAACAAAATGCTTTTTGTAAAAATTGACGATTTTAAATTTTATTTTCAAAAGTTATTGTGCAATGATATAGAAAATGTGCTTGTTGTAAACATTCGTGTAAACTGTAAAGCTTACATAAAATTAAATAGTGAACATAAAGTTATACATAATGATATAAATACATTTAAAATTTAATAAATAATTTAAAGGCTAATATTTATTATAAATAATTGTTATGCATTCAAGAAAATAGCTAATCTATATAGAAATAGGATAATTTTTTATGTCTTCATAAATTTAAATTATATGATATAATATTGTTTATATTGAAATACCTTAAATTCATTATTAAATGAACCTTAAATATATTATTATAATAAATTGACCCAAGTATTCAACGGTTGCTAAATTTTAAAAAGTAAAGTTATTAGTTATTCACTGATAAATAAATTGACATACATTCATTTAAATTGTTTCGTGCAGATGTGTTCAATGATTGGTTATAAATTATGTGACGTTAATAACTAAAACTAAAAACTAATAAAACTAATGTTTGACGTTAGATATATTGTAATATATTTTAGGGTAAGTAATAAAAATCAACGTTTTCGTAAGTCATTGCGCTACCATAATTATTGTTTTTCAACATTATTGATGAACTATTTTAATCCATTAAAATATTGTATTATGTGTTAGAATGTCCACAGTTAATATATATTCAGCAGAAAGGGTATACATAACCTTAAACCGATGAATTGTGATTTAACTCTGAACGAAAATAGTATTAGGTACAAAACTTTGTTTGGAAATCTGTTTATATTATACTCCATTGATTTATTATTCATATGTGTAAACATTAAGTATAAAAGGTACTATAAATAATTTGTTGAATTTTCTAATGCATTTCTTATAGATTTCACGGTTTATATATGTATTCGTAGATTTATATATTTGTAAAAATATAGAAAGTGAAGAAGTATATTTCTTCACTTCAGTCATATAAATTTACAAATCGCTCAAAGTGTAATGTTTAATATATATATATACAGGGTGCGGCAGTCAAACCGACGAATTTAACAAGACTGGTGAGCAGGGCTAAAGTGGTAGAGATTTCGGGAATGTTCTTATCGCTTTATTTAAAAGTATTTAACCCGGAATTTAAAAGGAATGTATGGCTAGCCAAGGAAGGAATTTGTGTGACACAACCTTTAAAAAATGAAGTTTTTAAATATATAAAATAAAATTCCACTTGTGTAGTTTTTATTTGTTTGGCGAAAAATTAATAAAAAATTGTTTTTTTATTTTTTTTTTTTATTCTTTTAAATCGTTGGATTTGATTGTCGCACCCTGTATTATATTATATACCCAATTTTGATACTAGCTAGTAAAAGCAAAAAAAAAAATTGTTTTAAAACTTAAATATAATTATGATTATTATTTAATATTTTAATTTTTAATTATATTTAAACTTATTGTTATAAACACAATTTGAAAAATCCATGCTGTAAAATAAATTAGGTGTATCTAGATTTTAAATACACTGTTATAGTTATTTACAATTGCTGAATTGTAAAATACTCATTGTCACGAACGAGAAGATTGAAAATACAAATTATAGCAGTCACGACACGAACGTATTATTTCCTATACGTCCGTCTTTTAATTTTAATTAAATCAAAGTACGTATAATACAATATTATTCCGGTGTTGGATATTTATTTCATTTACTCGATTTTAGATGAATTTGTTTATACTGAAAATAACTTTTTTTTTAAAGTACATTAAATCACTCTAGACTGCAAGCATTGGGTTTTGTGTTAAGAACTGTTGTTATTCAAACCTGGAATTGATGTTATTCGAAAAATCATAGTTGAACTCGTTTGTTTTTGCAATGGTTAGGTACAATATAACTGTTATAGATTTTGCTATTTAAACATATTCAAAGCATAGTATATTTTTTATAACTTATAGGTATGATTGTACGAATCTTTTTAGCAAATTTAAACTGAAAATATATTTCATAAACTCAATTAAGCTCACAAGATTAGTTTATTTGAACACTATGTTGGAAAATTGTTTTAAGCTGTACTTTCTATAAATTAGACACTAGAAAAATTATTATTTTCTTACATCAATAAATAAATCATAACATTTTATGGTTAGCTAAATTTGTATAATACATTTTTAATTGAAAACCACTAGTCCGTTACTCATATTTTTATTGTTTAGTATACTGCTTTATTGATATTAGTGTATTACAAGTATTACGATACATACCTTATAATGTTTTGCGATTTGTTTATCTATAAAAGTAATAGATGAATAAATCAACCTTTTAACTCAGAAAAATCTTTAAAAAATAATTACATGCATGGATACTTTTAAATCTGCTACTAAATCCTTACAGTGATTGCATTTTAAATTCTAGAATCAGGTATTATGTGACTTCTGTATAAGAAAATTTGTGTGACGATGACGCATAATAGATGAGTATACATAATCGGTTAAAAGTGATCCAAACTTAAATAATTCAGACGTTCTAAGTATTTTTAGTATTTTATTTTAATTTTAAACCAATATTAAAATGATGTAACTATTTCTCAGAAACATAATATGGAAGATATCATATAAAAAAATTAATTTATTCACTACTTACTCCGAAGTCAATGCATTGACACATGCATTAATCTTAAACTTTTCCCACATTAAACTACTAAAAATATACTACATAATGTAATAGATATTATAAAACAACGTTTATGATACATAAATAGAACTCTAACTTTTGAAATTTATTTTATTTTTATACTACTAATTGATACTAACTATTTAATAATAGGTAGGTATATAATAATTTTAGTAATCAATCATTTTATACCATTAATTTTTCATAATTTAAAAGAAAGAAACACTGATACTTTATTAATATGCATATTAATGTATTAACATATTGTACTATAGTTTCCAGCTAATTATACAAAACAAAGATTTTTGTAATCTTTGAATGATTACAATTACAACTATATTACAACTTTCAATTTCTCTTGAATCATAAAATACTTATAATAATGTATATTACCAAAGTATAGTAAATAACATAAATAGAAGTAACTATTAGGATAGTAATATTATACTACCTATTGAATGTTTTAGTGTTTTGTATATCTTGAACTTGTATTTTATGTCAATATATAATATTATATTTTTGATACGAGATTCTTATATATATATTATTATACGTATAATAGATACTTACTACTTACTTTTATATGGGCAGTAAATGTTTAAAAAAATATAACAAATTTAAAATTTAAAATTAAACTTGTAAGATATTAGATATGATAAATTAATAAATAATTTAAATTTTGGGATACCTACTTGATAATTTTTTTTATGTTTTTCTAATTTTGTTTGAGCTCTTATTATTACAATTCAGGGCCTAAAATACATCTAATTTCAGGGGACACACGTCTTATTAATTTAACTATTGACTTATAGTTATTGAGATTTTTATAGCGAAAAAAAACCTGTGTAGGTTGTAACTCCCAAAATCCCTTTTCTTTCATGTACCACTTTATTACCTTACACATTTATAACATTTATATTATATTGGTACTAAAAATACATAAAATAAACATAAGTATAAGTTTAAAATATTTTAGTATAGTAATATGAAACAACTTAAAATGAATAACATTTATTATATAAATCATCATTTGATTGCTTTAGTTCAACGGTCCTCAACCTTTTTTCATTCACGTACTCCTTGACCTTTCTCACTACTATTTCACGTAAACCAAACATCAATTTAGAATATAAATAAACGAAAAATAATTTTTTCGGGGCTCTTTTGTTTCGTCTGGGTGACCGGAATGAACTCGAAGAAGCCGCCGGGAGGATCCAGAAGAATTCTTTTCTCTGTGAGCGTTGTACGTCCCTAGAATCGTTTAGCCGTGTGCCCGTGTATAATATCAGATATAAATGTTTATCACTCGGTATTTGTATAAAATTGATAATGATTCTCAATTTATATTGAAATTAAGTTTTATATAATAATATTGTGTTGAAATTCCTAAATTTGTATTATTACTTATTTCCTAACCTAACGTATTATAAAACTTGGGACACACGTTTGTCATTCAGGGGACACACTTTGATTTTCATTAGACACAGTATTTTAGGCCCTGTTACAATTGGTAAGGTATGTGTACATATGTATATAGCAGTATAAATTGTAGTTTTGTTTTACAATGTAAAATCTACATTTAATTCATTGATTGGTATTGGTGTTTTTAGTTTTTAGTGTTTACCATGGTTGAAATTTCAACCATGGTGTTTATCAACAATAAACTAATAAATAGACATAATACTTATTTTTAGGGTTGATTTAAATAAATAACATCAATTCGGCTGGTGAATTGTATTTAAAAATGTGTAGCATAACACATCAATAACAATTTATTACGAATAAACGATGTGTATCAACACTTCATTTTACTCAAAGTCAAAACAAAATAAATTGAAAAATCTGTAATTATAAAATTATAATTACTATGAAATTAAAAATATTAAATACAAAATGCAGTTACTTTGTGTACACTTGCGTGTCGTAAGTGTACCAAATTTGCAGGATTTTTAACAAAATGCTTAGGTACCTATAACAATTATAGTCCCATCTCACAAAAGCACGAAGCAAGTAGAAGGTTACACGTCACATATTTTTTTAAGTCGGTACTGGTACATTTAAGTGAGTAAGTTTTGGTTTTCATAAATTAATTTTGTTGAAAGAATATTTTAACATTGAGATTTCGTACAATTATACTAAATATTTAATTTCAGGTCAAGTGCTCTATTTTTAATACATCCTCGACCTTGGGGGTATAGATTGTATGTATAGAAGAGTGAGTACTATAAGAATAGGTAATACGTACCGCGTTACATTCGTATAGACTGTTAAGTCTGACATCATTAGCCCGGTCTCGGTTTTGTCTTCCTCCTGTTCGTCGAGTTCTCTAAACGTCACGTACCTAGTATTTTAACGACAGTAAAATTTTTTTTTTATTTACGATAACGAGACTTTACATAACGTTATTGTCCATTATTAATTACCA
This sequence comes from Aphis craccivora, assembly GCA_009835225.1. NCBI lineage: Eukaryota > Metazoa > Arthropoda > Insecta > Hemiptera > Aphididae > Aphis > Aphis craccivora. The sequence goes on along the minus strand of VUJU01001057.1, from coordinate 45,937 downwards.
CATCAAGAGTTGTACCGCAGTTTTGTCGCTCGTGATCAAAAGTCGTGGTATACTGACATGAAAATAAAAATTATATATAGAGCGTCCGGGACGAATTTCTCGTTTTGTGAGTATTAGTTGTGTTTTCTCTATACCAAACTAGAAGCGCGGGTGATTGCTCAATATTGCATGTTTACGATAATGTGAGGAACTCGGTAAAAATAAATTATAAATCAAACAAAAATAGGTATAGACTTGAACGTTACTTATGTAGTTGTGTCTCTTCAACAGCAGCTGTTATAAGTTACCGTGTGCAAGGGAAACAGTGATATATGTAATTATATCGTTAATATTTCTATATATCTACCAACAGTTACGAAATAATATTACCAACATAATAAACTGTATTCAATGTTTTATTATTGGATTAATGATAAAATAACCATAAATGAAAATGAATATAACTATGAAGACTATTATAATATATATATTCTAATCTTCATGAATATAACATAGGTACCCATATATATAACATACACGGTATACCGTGGTGGCAAGGAGTCTTCTAGTTACCATAATGGTTATTTGTGGTTATTGGTATATGATAAAGAACATTTTTTATGAATACGATGTCTGAAAATTATTTAATTAAATAATTAATTTAGATACTACGTTTATTCTTATTATTATCGACTATTGTATACACCTACAAATGAGTTATAAATGAGTTAATCTAAAATATTGTTCTTTCTATTTCCATTTGTGTGCTGTTTGTTGTTGATTATGTTTTTTGGCAAAAGTGATTCAAGAATCAAGAATGATGAAAGTATTTAGAAATCAGGTAAAACATCAAAGATCAATATGTTCCGTGTGTTTCAATAGATAGTCCTGTAAGTTATATTAATTATGAAAATACATGGTTAAAATATTTAAAAAAAGCTATACCAATAAAGAAGTAAAAAATAATGAAAATCATAAAATACATTGATGAAAAAAAATGTAATTATTATTTTATCAAAACGGTAGGTACTAAATTAGTAACAGGAAACTATATTAATATGACTATATGAGTAGGCTTATATCAATACACGAATTAAGGCTAATAGCGTTAAATTATACATGATGTGTTACTTTGATTTAACTGATTTAAGTCCCTTAGCCCCCCTATTTTTCAACACGATTTTAATACTGGATAAATATTTTATGTACAAAATATGCATAAAAATAACAGTAAAAATCAGATTAAGAACTTGAGAATAATAAATTAATTTAATGATATTACAATAGGTAATATGTAAAAACAGAAAAAAATATATAAATATGCAATGTGTTAAATGTGCAGACAAACAGTTCAAGTATTACATAAACATCGTAAACAATTTACTGTATTTAATGCGCGATATACACCTACTTGTTTTTAAAGCATCTAATATTTATTAAAAAATTGCGAAATATAAGCACAATATAAACATAAGATTAGATTTTGTACGACAAATTTATACTAAACAACTACTACTATAGGTATTTAAATATTAATAATTGTTTTATTTTCGTATTTTTCTATAATTAGTTTGTACACTAATATATATATATATAATACTACTATATTATAATTAAATTTAAAATTTGAATTAAATCGTATACAAGAATTGCGAAATTACATTCATAATATGATGTGTCCAAATAATCTAATCAAGAAAAAACCGAGATGAATATTTTATAACTATTTTAAGAAATTTTTGTGCAGAACTGGGAATAATGAATATGGAAACAATATGATGTGTCAAATCGACCACTTTGCGTACCTAATACTTATAATGTTCCAATATCAGTCGATAGTTTTGCTCAATAGTATGTGCTTAAATATTATTGCAATACTGAGATTTCGATAATTCAAATTTTCCACACGAACTATACTACTAACGCCTATTGTATGTGGTGACATAAATAAATCCACTTAACGGGCATCACGTTATGTATGTGGTATGTACCTATATATATTTACGATATACGAATATACGTATATGTATATTGTGCGGCAGACGCGTTCTCTTTTTTCCGGGTTCATATACGACACATTTTGCATAACTGTAAATATGCGTTCAATATATGCGTACTTTTCCGATTCTTATGGGTTTATATATATATATATATGTATCGTTGTATCGCAAGTCGGTCGTGCCCGACCAACAGTACAGATCTCTCAGGTCGTATATATACGTACGTGATGTGTCAGTAGTGTTACGTAAATTACAGAGCCGGCACCTGCATACCCATAGAATACCGACTCGAGTGTAGAATGTAGATATATACAGGGTGATTAACTAGGTACAGTCTTCCCCGTTTTTTCTTTAGCAATGCATTTCTTCAAATTCTGTTCATTGTAATTTTTAAATATACATATTTAAGGAGATTATATTATTAACAATTATTAAGATTTCCTTACTATTAATTAAACAGATGTCATGTGGGCAGTGGTAATACAAATTGGATAGCAGATGCATTTTGTGGAGTTGTCGATGAATTTATAAAAAAATTCAAAAATGTAGTTTCTTTCCAAATTATTATTTGCTTTTTTATTCAATCACCTTGTATATGCTCACTTTTGCAAATCTTCACATTATATGTATATAGTATAAAGTAGTTTAAGGGAGAGACGTTTTTAAAATTATTACAATTTTATGTATAAAATATACGATTAAATTTTTTTCGTTTTACGAGTTAATGCTAATAGCTCTCCTTATAATAAGTATTGCACTTGCAAGTGATTGCGAATTAGTGTTCACCCGAGATCAGAGACCATAATATTTATAGGTACGTTGTCGACCACCATCATACAAATACATATACCTCTGCATTGTATTATATTATAACAATGAATAACATTCATTATTTTAACATTTTGTTTTTGGAAAATTTAAAATCTTATATTTTATATTTTACTAGGTATTTAATCAAATTTAGATTTTTAAATTGAAAACTTTTGTTTATTTCTTTAACTCAAGCAGAATAATTTTATAATCATTAAAATATAGATAATAAAAGCATTTTTATAAATTCTATTCTATATTCAACAAAACATTTTTATTTATCTCATATAAAAAAGTAATTAGCACATTTTTCTTACCTACCAAACTTTAAATAAATATAAATAATAACTATTCGTTCAAACTTTGATATTTATGGGTTATTATTTCTAGGAGCTTATATTATTTACTAACGTACAAATGAAACTATAAGCCGTTGTCTGCATAAAAAAAGTAAAAATGTATAACAATAAAGAAAAGGAAAAATTTTAATTTTTCTGAAAATGTATTGTTAAAATTTGTACCTATTTACTTAAAATAATATAAAAAAAAATTGCCTGATTAAACCAAAGCTTCAAAATAATGATTACAGGCTTTCCGTTATTGTCGTTTTAAAATGAAATTGAATATTAAAAATCAATAATGATAGGAACTATTTTTAATACTTCAAGTACCGATTAGGTACCTTAATTTTAATTTGAGTATTGGATGTTTTGACATTATGTGAAATGCTCGTATTTTACATTTATTTCCTTCTTTCTGCTATTATATTAAAAAATTTTTTTATATATTTTCTACGAGTATTACATTTTCTACCAAATTTTGAGTATTAGGTATATATATTATAGATAATAATTAATGTATTTACTATTATTTATTAAACATTATTAGAACTAATTTAAATAACAATTAATAATACTTACAGTTTTCATATTTTTTGAATTGTGACAGCAACAAAAAAATATAGGAGCGACTAAAATCTGAATTTGATAATTGTTTCATTGTACCTACTATAATATATATTATGATTTTAGAACTAAAAATGTAATAGTTGACCTTGAAAACAGTAATTTTTGTATTGAGCTTTTAATTTCAAGTTCTTAATAATATTGGGGTTTAACAATATTTTGATTTAAGGTTATTTTTTGGAATGTTGGGGGGGTCTCAACTAAATGGGTTGAATAACCGAAAAATCACTTTAATACACTTATACGTGCAGTATAAATTCGATCAAATAACTGGTAAAACATTTTTTTATTATCCGTATAATGTACATGTACATGTAGGTAACGACTTATATTTTCATATATATTATATTCTGTATATACTTACATATCGGTTTTGATTGCATAATATAATATTATGATGTAGAACAATAATATATACCTACTTAATGTTTATTTAAAATTACATCAAAAGATCATTGTTGTAACTTGCAGATGGTTTAGCTTTCAATATTATTAAGCTCGTGATAAAATAAGCATTCGTATTTATAGTACTTATATAGAGTAACATTCATGATTTCTTTATGAATAAATGATATGTAAATAGAAAACGTAAATGTTAACTATACGAGTGCCACCTACCTATTTTATAGTGAGACGCATCATAATAATACATAAAATTACCATCACAATAAAAATTAGCGTCTATTTGTTTAGCACAACTTGTTACTTTTCAATTATTAGTTCTAGTTTATATAACTTTATTAATTATTATTTACACTTCCGTTTCAGAAAAAAAATATTTAATATTCAATATAACGATGTGATCAGACAAACTAGTATAACATCGAAATCTTTTAATTTATATAATATTATGATTTATGATTAATATATTATACTATAATTGTACATATTTTGTATATTATATTTACAAAAACGGTTAAATATATTTCATTAATATAACTTAATAAGTCGTTTCAAACCATTGGATAAGCCAATGCAGAGCTCCTACAGTTCTGCAGGTGTAATACAAATTTGTAAAATGTAATATTTAAGTAAGTGTTACATTTTACAAATTTTAAGCAATATAACTAAAATAATGTAATTGTGATCGAACGTTAGCTGTTTACCGATTAATTAGCCACAATTCTAAATAGTGATAATTATAACTTAAAAATGTTATGTTTTTATGCTTATAAATTTAAGTACCTACAATAGTCATATAGAATAAAAGTTAAAAGAAATATTAAAATAACAATAAGATTAAATGTTTAATATTATTTATTATATTCTAACTTCTGAGGTATTCTTTTTTTGGTCATTATTATTGGAATTGTGTTTAAAAACCATTGTTTTTAGGAAATAATAGTTCTTAATAAATCTTTATTTGGAAAAATAAATAAATATATAATTTTTGAAAATTACTTTAATTAAATATATTTATATATAAATCAAGTAATAAAAAAACACACTTAAAATTCACAAGCATCGATCTTTATAAATTAAATGATAGCATTTTAATGGCTTAGGCATCTATTACCAAATGTCGATACAATTTTCCTTGTGGGAATCTTCATTATTCAATTGATTATGTTATATTGCTTATATTTTGATCTACTTAGACGTTAACGGCAATTTACTGTATTGGTGTATATAGTTGAGTTTTACATTTTATATATTGTTTATGAATAATTTTAAAAATAATAAAAAAATTATTGTTAATTTTCAATAGTTAACTGCTTTTAAATTGAAATTTAATTATTTTAACGATTAAACATAATACAGTTTTATAAAATATGGGGAATTAAAGTATTTTAAAATCAGTAAGCTCAATATTACCCAACTCTGGTGTTAAGGAAACTCGAAACAACTTCTATAATTAACTAAACACTATACAACGAATAGTGTACCTACACTATAAAAAACACCTTTAACTAATTATCTATTGTTTCATTTAGCATTATATTGTATTGATGATTATGCTGGTGTACTAGCATTTAATGAATTAAAATTGTAATTATAGTTTAACACTTATACAATTTAACCGTATAATAATTTTAATGAGTTAATTATTATTAAAATATGCGTATGAATAGTAATTAAAATGACACATTAATTGAGTTTAATAGTTGTTCAACAAAATGTATGATCAGAGGAAAAAATATTAACAATTATCTTATAATATTGTTCCTAATTATCTCTAAAAATTAAGATGCACATAAAATTAAAAGTTTTTATGCATTTTTTTTTTTTATTTGAACAATTATCTTTAAAAATATAATTTATATAATTTTATTAAAATTAAATATTATTCTGTAATCTACTTTAGCAGGTAATATAATATATTATTAAGCCACCAAACGATTCAAATTAATTATTTTTTATATGGGGTACATATTATAATATATTCATAGACTATAATTACAACTATACATAAAATTAGTGTCTCATACCATTTCTATATTCACTTTCTTTATGAATATTGTTAGTACTAGTTAAAAGCTTACGATTTTCTCTTGTAAATTACACGAAACATTTGACATATTATAGGTAAGTTACATTCAAACAAGATGTGTTTAAACAGAAACACAATATATTATATTAACAACTGTATAAAATTTAAGACTTGATATTTACGTAAATTTTAAGCCATAAGCATTTAGGACGAGTTCTAATAATTACAGCTATAAGTGCTATACCTATGTATGTACATAAGGTAACCGCATACGTAACAATGTCAACATCGTGAACTCTATATGCATGTTACCAGTTACGAACATACATAAAGTACCTACTTAACAAAATGGTAAACTGTAAGATGAACGAAAGTAAATTAAATACTATATAGTAGGTACCTATGCGTAATATATAGTATAATATAGTATATGTTATAACTGTTATTTTATACTAATATTTTATTTTTAATTTCATGTAAGCGATCTGCAGGTTGTTATTAAAATTAAATTATTTTAACCTATTATACAATTTAAAACTATTAATGATGTAATTAAATAATTATAGGTATATATTATAGTAATAGTGATGGTTGTTACTTGTTACTGTCTTTTATTTAGATTTATACTTCACAGTTACATTTCTTAGTTACTTTATAGATTAATACATATTATTATCTCTAGATCATAAAGACATTATACCTATACACTAATAATTTAAATATGTTTATGGTCTAAAGATACTTATAAAATAATTATAATAATTATATACTAAAAAAAGTCATCAGTAAAATAAAATATTATGTATTATTTACTGCAATTTAAAATTTTCACATATAAAAGTAACACAATTATTTTGTATAAAAGAGCTATAGGTACCTGGTATATCTATAGATCTATAGTGATATATATTGTGATTCACCAATCATGCTCATCTCTATAAAATTATTCAAATGCAGATTTTTGAAATTTATTTAAGAATCACTATTCAATTATTTATATTTATATAACATTTAAGAAGAGTCTAGCTGTACCGATACAAACTTTTATTTTTATAGAGCACTCCTTAAATGGTTTAAAAATCTAAATAATTGAACATACTATTTTATTATTAAATGAAAAATGAGAGTAGGTATGCTTAGTAAGTCAACCTGTATTGATGTATAATGTATATATAGTTGGGATAGTCGGTAGATCTAAAAAATTGTCCATAAATGTTAAGAATATAGAAATTTATCATTTATGTTAGGAATAAAAAAAATACCTATATATCTATTGACCGTTTACATATTGAAAAAAATCACAAAATATTTGCGTTTCAAAGGTTACAAGAATTACAAGACATGCGATTTTTGATAAGAGCATGTTTTGACATTTTTTTAAAGTATACTTAACTAGTATTACTAGTAATATACTTAAATGTTTTTACTTTCATCCCATATATTCATTATCGTGCTCACATTTTTAATGCTAATAAATCATTAAATGTATTGAGTTTCATCCAAAGAGAAGCTGGTGAATTTAAACTCTCCAGACACCTGAAATCCATTCACTGTGTTTTGTTAGACTAACAGTTGAACACGATTGTTAAATTGAATGGGACATTCAGATGGCTAATACAAATCAACAGGTTGAACGAGTTTAGCGAAATATTTTTAAATTCGTATCATATGTTCTTAAAAATTGTTTTTACACGACTATACTCCCGCAGTCCTGCAACGTTTTAATGTATCCTATTTAGCTGACTAAAGATATTCACATAATCTTTTTTATTCTCATCCTTTGGGTAGAAATGTCTTTTCTACTCTTCTCTCTTATAGTACTTATAAACTTAAAGTTACTTGCTTGATGAAATCACAATTGATAAAATTTTTCCATTCCTCTACACGACAAAATTATTGAAAAAACAAACTTATCGTTATAATATTATGATGTGACCCATCATTTCTTGTATTGTCTTTGACTTTTTTATAAGCACTAAAATTGTATCATATTGTTTCTAACTATAATGATAATACAAAAGTATATAAATATAAATATGTATATTATTAATTTTTTTTTAGTTATGTAAGTACCATCATTTACCTATTATGTGCTGACCTGGGCACAAGCCAGTTTTTCTTCAATTAATAATAAATATACAAGCTTGTTATTTTTCCTCTCAACACATTAAATTATATTTTTAATATTCTTAACCTAAGGTCTACGAGCGCATAATAATATTATATATTACATTATTATATATACATCGGACATAGGTTAACACACCGGAGCGCACATCATGAACCAAAGTACCGTTTAGCATCTATAACGAGGCAATTATGAGCGAGAGTTAACATATTAAATAATATCATCTTCGAATAGTACTATGTATGCATAGGCACCCGTTTGCTCACCTATAATGTACCCAAGTAACACATACGTATAATACAACATGATCTGGGAGCAAAAAAAAAAAATGGGAGAAAAATCCAACGTAGTATTACACCACTAGAAAAACATAATATTATTATGATGTCATATATTTTATGCAATTTATAGCGTGTTTGTTTGCCGGTTTATTATTTCTTCTTAGGCTTTGAATTTAAAAAAGTACACTTTATCTACTTATCTTTTCTCCGCTAATTGTTTCGATATACACGCAGTAGATACCTATACTGGCTATAACTATATATAAACATATAATATTTAAATATGTTTATACTCGCACGTGTAACGGAGACTCTGCAGTTATCGGTCGGCATCACTGGTGTATGACTTATGTTTATATATAATGTATCTATATAATATTATAGTATATTAAGTATAAATTATATTATTATGTATAGAGTATATTATTATACACATTACACACTGCATACCGCTGCAAGTGAATACTTTATTAGGTACTTCTGTGACTCCGTAGGTACCTACCATATTCATAATATGTACGAGTGTAATACTACGATGAGTATGTATGCAAGCATGCAAATTCAACCCTATTTTTTATTTTAAAACAAATATCCAATTTTTGAATTTTTTAAGCACACAATTATAAATTCTATATTTTTTTCAAATACTTAGATTTGTTATGTAATTTAAGAAGAATAGTATCATGTTGTGGCGATACCAAAGTCTTTTAAGTTTCTATACCTAAGTTTAAAACACCTTATATCTTCGTTGTAATTGTCCATCCAGGCATACACAGTTATAGGATTATTTGTATTAATTCATTATTTAATTACATTTTTTAATAAGATAATTACATATCGTAATCTTTTTAATAAATCATAGTAATGATTTTAGAATACGAAATTATTATTATTATTTATTAGTATTTAGCTATGTTGTAATTTTGAAATTTTCATGGTAATATTATCATTTATTGATGAATAAATAGAGAACTTGGCTGATCTGATCTCTCCACCCGTATATACGCCACTCATCAGTAGCTAAGAGTTTTTCATACCAGTATGAGTTTTTTTTTGTCTAACCAACACATAACATACAGCAGTTCCAATTTTGTGTTGTTAGATTAAATATTAGTCCATTGACATACATATTACCAAATTTGTAGTAGGAAAGAACATTTTTTGTATTCTCTTAATGGATTTTTACACTGTTTTAATGTTTATTTGAGTTTCGAGTACACAGGAATATAGATTGCATAGAATATTAGAATTTTAAACGCTATGAACTCAGTTAATATTAAAACACTGTAACAATCCAACAATGAAACGTAGATAATATTCTTTCCTATAAGTTCAATGATAAGTCAATTCACTATTTCACTTGAATAATAAATGTAACAACTCAAAATTGGAACAGCTTAATGAAAATTTGCTATTTTATCCATTTATAAGTAGGAGATACACATGTGGGTGAGACATCGTTTAAAGTCTCTCCATGTTATATTCTATCTATATATCTATGTTATGTCTATCCATATTATATTTATGTATATTGTATATGTATAAGTTTTATATGTATTTATACATAATAAGTACATAAAGATTTTATTCTTGCGCACCCACATATACCTATTATTGGTACACTGCGCTGCAGACTTATATCACATCAACGTGTTGCTGTCGTCGTTGTTATATTGCCGACTAGATGACTATAATATTATATACAGTTATGTAACCGAACGCCAAGAAATATGCTATTTATTATAAAAACATTTTTTGTTTTTTTTTTATTTAAATATTAAAAAAAAAAAAACGTGACCCTTTTCGATTGAAATCACGATCATGTGAAGAACTTCGCTATAATAATTACCATACGTACCATCGTATTTCTTCGTGTAAATTAGTTTTTCTCTCTCTTTATATTATATACTTGGGTATAGGACATGGGTAGGTATACTTTTATACTATACATCTATCAGATTTAATTGTATAACAAATTAAAGAAAAATAAAGCGTATCTATTAGATTCACGTTCACATCTAATAGTGTTGTTATATTCTTCACCAATATTGCAACTTGTTTAACCTGTTTTAAACTAAACAGTGTGTCAGTATTGTATGCTTAAAATCAAATTAAACTTAATTGTTGTTAATTGTTTTTTTTATAGGTAATTATATGATTTTGGTTAATTTTAAACATATTTATATCTATATAATTTTTTTTTTTTGATTATACAGGTAAATAATCGGCAGTGAAACGGTGGACACACAATTTTAGTTTGTCCGCATTCATTTACAGGATTGGCACATCATTATTACAAATAATAATATCGTAAATAATATTCTTCTAATACGTGCTATAATATTTTGCTTGTGCAATATTTATCATAATGCTGTAAATAAAGGATTCGGAACAGAACAACGACTTTTATTGAAAATGTAATCTGTACTAGGTAAGTAAAGTAACATTGAATATAAAATATACCTGTTTAATATTATACATTTGAACAGTGGATGGCGTATGACGGTAATACACTATAAAAAAATTTTAATACATGGTACAGACTTATAAAGCACTATTGATGTCTATGTTACGGATAAGTTCCAAAAACTGGTTGTGTATCTTTTAGTCGTTTAATCTAAACCATTAAACCTTATCCAGATGTGCAAATGTGCAATATATACAATATACATTAACCGATTTGGTGTGGATAAAGTATTCGTATTACTATAATCGTAAATGGAAAACGTCGGTACGGTACACACTATCAACGCGCCAAACTTTTCATATGTTTTAATTATTATTTATAGCAATAGTATAATATTCTAGAAGAAAAAACCAAATCATAAACTAGTTGTTTGAACAATTTTAATATTTAACTTAAATTTAAAAATTACATACAATTATTTATGTGAACATTTTAAATTTGGGATGTAGAATTTTAGAGTAATAGAGCGGTGTTCAAATATTTTTTGTCACTAAAATAGATATTACTGCATGTGTTCTATCAAAAATAATTATATACATTCGTCATTTTATATTATAGTATGTACTTTACTTACTCATTAGTAGATAATGTACCAACAAATCACTAAATTTATTTCATTAAAATTATTTTAAGTGGTGTCATACTCTGGATAGGTAACATATATACACACATAAATACATTATAAATATATAAATAATATAAACAGCTAAAAGAAACTTAATAGAATTCAACGTCCGTGACAAGACCATTTATTTAATTAGGTAAATAGTATACTATTACCGTTGAAAATATGCTATTTAACATAACATCTTTAACCTTTGAATAATATTACCCATATATAATTTAGGTATATTACTATGGATCGATATTTAATTGTAAATTAGAATTTGAACTATTTACGTTTTGGGCTTAAAGTAATAATTAGTAATTACAAATTACTAATTAATAAAAGATACATAAAATAAAATCTTTTCTGAAAATGTTGTTAAGTACCTAATCAGTTATTTTTTTGCGTCCTTTTTCAACTATACGTATAGGTACAAGGTATATCTCGATTGATCTCATGGCCCTATCAGTAAAAATAGCGCCTAGTCGTATATCATATTCTATTCGCATAAAAAAGCATTAACTCACACGCTTGATCGACTTCACAATTTCGATGACACGCATTTCAATGTGGGTAGTTTTTGTAGTTTTATGTTTTTTATGTACGCCAATCAGTAATCATGGTTGTGTAAAAGATTAAAATCCCTCGAGTTATACGCGGAATCGTGACTTTAATGATAAGATAAAACTTAGTTCACGCGCGACAGTGTGTAATATAATAGGTACCTTATATATGTGTGCACAATTGTATAAATATTATTAAGCACCGTTTCTCAAATGCATTAACATGGTTTCAAATTTAGTATTATATCACACGATGACACCATTTATCCAGTGCTGAGACTAATAAATCTAAACGAGTGACCAAATCCATATCGTCCATCTTTATTTTAAACAGTTAAATTGTGGGCTACGAAAACATTAAAATTTTTTATATTCATATAAATCAAAAAGATGTGTATTGTATTAGAGTTTATATTTGGCATAGGCGCCAAGTTTTGAAAATATCATGGAGCCCATGGAGAGCTCACTATTTTATAAACACTTGTTCTGAAGTTTTACTCAAATAATTTCGTTTTAGAGCTCCACTATAGCAAACTCATGAGGGGCTGTAGCCACCGAGCACCCCTGTACCTACACGGCGTCCCTGATATTTGGTATGGTATTTGTATTTAATAATCCATAATAATTTATCGGTATATGACGATATATTGATGTTTGATAGTTTTTGAGAATTTTGAAGAACGAATTGTTGATTTCAAACTAAGTTAAGTGTAAGTCTTTCCGTACTTATAGGTATTAGATAAAACATTAAAGCTATGACTAATGAAATTGGCGTTCGTCTCAAACTCTCAAATATACATTAGGTATGTCTGATAAAAATATATACGAGTATATCCGTCTACACTCAGGTGCCCTCTTTCGTATACATAAATGGCCCGTCTGTCTGGCAGTAGTCTCGAGTTAATTTTTCTCAATATAAAATAGTAAACTTAACGATTCTTAACGAATATATAACGATACTTAACGATATGACTCGAAAGTATACCTATAGCAAGTATCTACAAATCCATTAATTATTTCTGTCTACTGCAGGTAAAACGTGTTAGATAATAATACATTAATACGTATGTTCATTTTTAATAAAAAAAATCTTAATACTGAAGATAATTTAGCAGTATGGGTCAAAACAAATCGACCGCTTTGTTGTTATTATCATTATTATTTCGGTATTTTGTTTGGCGTCGGTCTTATAAAGTAAAAAAAAAAAAAATGTTGAAATAATTTATGTTGTCTTCAATTTGTGTTAATCCGATAGCCACCCACGCATTTTAACTTTAAGATAGTTTTTCTCACTAAATTACAAAAATAGTTTTAAAATTAAGGCCATCGAGACAACGCACTCTATTAGATAATTTGACCGACTGTTTACTACCGAAGCAATTAGATACCTATAGTATTACACATCATGAAGTTATCTCGTTTAAAGCAATTATTGTGATGTTATTGCATTTGAAATTAGCTATTTATTCGCGTTAGTGTTACACAAACATACAATAGTACGAATCACACACAATACTACAATAGTCAATAACATCTTGTCTTATGTACTTATGTATTAAATTACTTGATATACTAGTATGTGTTGCCGTGTTGATATTATAGGCGTATATTAAAATATTTGTAAACTCGCTTAAATGTTTAATAATAATATTTACACAAACTACAAAAGTGATTTTTGTATAGTTTTTTATTATTTTGCAAGCAAGCTAAAATGTTTGTTGGTAAACCAAATTAAGTATATATAATATATGTGAAAAACTAATAACTAATAATAAATTAAATCATGGCAGACATATGATTATTTCAAAGCTTTTGCTGATGGATTAAATGAAAAATTAGTACCTAGTAATAAATTAATGTTTGTTTACTTTTACACTGCATCGCTGTGGCGGTATTGGTGTGGTGTGAACAGTAGAAAGTCATTAATCGATAATCCTATATAATAAACTATAATATTATACACATCTTATATATACTATATATATACTATATATGGTTTTATCTTGAAAATCTGCTGCTTCCTGGATAAAAATTAAAAACGGTTACCCGGAACAATCATAATCACCGTATATTTTTTATTTATAGGATCTGAAATGTATGTTTTGATGAATGGAATTTCAAGCGGAATTAGATTGCCCTTGACTCGGCAATATTTTAGTATTTTATTGCCGACGAGCATGCGCGATGTATCTGCAGATAGAGGCGTTAGTATAATTTATTGTTTTAAATTTATAGGTTCATTGTATGTAAATTGGCGTCGAACTTATAATTACTGCAACGGTGGAATTGAAATCCTACAACCTATTTGTTGTCGCATATTGTAGGTATGTAGTTTGTACCTAATACCTATATATATACTCACGTGCTGCAGTGATCTATACCGTCATCGTTCTAGTTCTTAATTTCTTAGACACAGACGTTTTCCGACTACTGCAGTTTGTGGTTACGATTGATACGAATTATTTTCCATCGCATAAAAAACAGTCGTTTTCTTTTACTTATATAAGAACCTATAAGAATACAATTTATCTACAGAATTATATTATATAATTATCATTATATTGTAATATCTATACCACTATACATATATGTATTTAATTTAATCCAACCTAAACACCAGTATTAACAAATACTTCATTCCCGACTTAATTAACACGGCTTCTATTGTTTAAAAATTTAAACACAAGTGTAATCATTTTAGCACCTACACCAGCAAGCGTACGAATAAATCGCTTTTGTCTCCGGGGAAAATGTCAAGCGTACATCATTGTAACTGGATATTGTTATTCAACTCTCGATGTATTTGGAAATCCGACTTATTGAGTCATAAATATGCACCTATCTAAAACACGGCTGTGGCTAATACATATTTTATTGCAGTGCAAGTAGCGAGCAGCTTATCTCTGAGAACGGTTAGACTTTTAATGATTTTGATTTATTTCCATCCGTCCATTCAACTTAAGACTTTTATTCGTATTAAGTAATCGAAGTGAATAGGTAATACTAATAATAATAATGATAGGACACTTTACTATTACGAAAAGTATATCGTTTATTGTGTAGATCACTAGAAATAATAGGTAATAATCTTCAATTGCTAAATATTATGCATCAGTAAAACAGCAGCTATATTATACTGGCAGGCATAGTGACCGGTAGACAGCCGTCGCTCGCTAGCGGTGTGCAATTTAAATAATTTAATACTATTATTAAAATGATTAATACGTAAAGTAATCTAATTGAGTAATTTCTCGAACGTAAAACTATGAAATTAATTTAAATATTATGAAAAGGCTTACATCCAAAGTAGGTACCACTATATTACGGCAGTTGTGCAATAATCACATATTACAACCGTGCATTATTATCATGGAGGTATTAGGTAGTTATAGAGTATGGGTACCTACTATTTATGCCAGTTAAATTATATAAAATTAAGTCTTCAATGGAAACGATGGTTTAAATAATATTATGTGATCTACCAATGGAGCAATGGAAGACAAACGGACGCAATGATGGTATAGTGCTAAACTCATAATGATCGATACAACGGTTGTCTGTTATAAGTTAAACCGTGTAATATTTTATTTTACTAATTTAAAACAATAACAGTATATTATAAGTACATACTTTTGCTAATTTAGGATTAGTTCTGCAGGAGTTTTTGTCAAGTGACTGTATACTATTATTATATAATACCTATATAATTTATTATATCTTTTAACCGAGTCTTTTGTTTTTATCAGAAGTGTTGAAGTGTCCGTTGTATCTTTTGGATTTGATAAGATTCATTATAACAATAATTAACCTGTTACAATGTACATGATTCAATGTAATCGTCTTTAGTCTCTGCCCCAAATCACATTATTGACTAAATTTAAGCTGTAACTATTGTTTTATTTCAACTGCGACGTTTTTAACTATAATTATCATTTAATATTTATTACTCTCTTCAGACTGAGATAACTAGGGTTTAAATATTACTATGGTGACTTTATATGAATCACAAGACGTTTAGATACACCATACAAAAGGGTTTATTATCATTTTTTTTTGTTTCTACCGTAATTTATTCTTAACGATTTCATCAAAAAAATGTTTTGATTTTTCTTTTGTGATAATCTGTGGTTATTTTCTGTAAATTAAAAACAAATAGGTAATAATCTATAAATAATAAAAAAAAAAAACGTGAATATAAATTGCTTAAAAAAATTTACTTAGATTTTAAACTATAATGTAAAATAGTTTTTATCAACTTTGTGTGCTACTCATTGACATTTGTTGTTTTCACTGGAAATGTATTGTTATATCTTATACTATGTATATAATATATTGTCCTTGTATATTATAGCCTATAGAAGTACATACTTGATCTGAAAAAGAATACAGCTTACTAAAACTAATTATTAAGCGATATAAAGATAAAACTGTATTAAATTATAATCTTTTCAGACGATGAAAATTTGTTGAATACACTAATTGCTGAAAAATAATACCAAAACAAAACCTTGTGGATGTGAATCGTAATAATAATTGTATAATGTTCTTAATCTTTTATACATCATACAATGTAATAAATACATTATATTTTAAAGATTGAGTTCAATTAGAGCAAAATCTACAACAGTGAATTTTAACTACCGAAATAAATGTACGTTATAATATTATTTATTATATTATAATTAAACATCTACGTGATATACATAATACTTATCTATTATAGCCGACAGCCGTCTATAAATAATATCATTTTAGCTGCAGTTCGATGCAATTTTAACGAAATTTCATCGAACGTTGTTTGATAATAGTGAAAAATCACGACGATTTATTAAATAAATTTAATAGTAAATAAAAAAAGGCTCCATGCAAAACAGTTTTTCAAAATTTTATGATTTTGACGGATGTCGTCAACATATTTTGCTGTTAAAACTGCTTAGAATATTTTTAAACAGTTATCTTAGTACAAACTATGCAAGGAATCTTGTTTTACATTCACAAGGTTTTTAAAAAAGCATACAAATTTTTTTCGACACGTTCAGTAATGAAAATGGGGAAGTTCTGTAGTTGTATAACGTAGGTATTGAATGTGCCTTATTCATTATTGTCATTGAATAGGTCGCTGTAATAATATCCATGCTAAAATAAATCTGAATTCAATAATAAATCATTGTTTATATTATGATAGAAAATAATTCGAAGTGGGTTGGAGTTCAGTCTATTTGTGAATATGTCTCTACACAATAGTTTGTGTTTTTGACAAAATTGTAACCTAACATTTAAACTCAAATTCAAATGTTCATAAATGTGTTTTTATACTAAACATTTTTTTTTTTAATTAAGGGAAACCTCAGCACTTATCTGAAATGCTCAAATTTTAGATATAATGATATAAAAAAAAAGTTATAAATTTTTCTATTATGACAATTATGTCGAAAATTGAATTAATCTGTGTTTAAATATGTTTTGGCAGCTTCAATATTATAAACTTTAAAAAGATTGCAGAAATATAGTCAAAAGGTTGTAAAATTTAGGTCATCACGTTTTTACGAACTCTGGTTAAATTATGCAATCAATGTCAAATATAGTTTTCACGAACGAAAGCGCGTAAAATGTAAATATATATATATTAATATATTTTAAATTTTAATACTTTCTGTTGTTAGTTAATACGAAATGTATAAACATATTGTATTAAGTGTTAACAATATTTTGAATGAATTCAAGACGTCACTAAATATATCTACCATTTAACGATATTATGAAATTCAGTAAATTCTCAAATGGTGTTTTAGCGATTTGTCCAAACAGATATATTTTTAAAGGTGAAATAATACAACTGCTATAATATGATGTCGTGAATGGCTATAAATGTATAGCAACAGTTATCGAGTTCTATAATCGGAAAAGACTAGACCTAATGTTAACAGTGGGCGTACTCGCGTACATATAAATAACAACAAAAATTACATCATATATTCATATATTATAGTATATAATTATGCATATAATATAGTCAATATAGATACAGCTAGCAGTATTTTTATTGAATTTAAAACGATCGGAATACACATGATAGACTGTAGTGGGTTAGACTATTATTACCTAAACCAAAAAAAAAAAAAAGAATTTGAGAACACGCATTTCGTATATATATCGGTACGTTATAATATCTCATATGCTATATGTAGGTACACAACTGCGTATTATAATATAGTTAAATTATATTATGTATACATCTATCGTGACCGCCCGATATTGCAATAATTATTATAATAGGACGATGATTAAAAGAATGAATTCGGAGCTTCTGCTGTGAGGACATGCGATTTGAACTGCAAAAACTGTTTTTTTATCATTTTTTTTTTTATCTTTCCGTATATTATATGGATAAACGATTAAATAATGTTATATAATATACCTATGTAGGCGTGTATCTTGCAGATGTAATAGGTGCTGAGAATAATATTATATTGTAAAATATATTTTTTAAATCGAAATGTTGATTATTTGGTACTCAATTCTTCTTAAGTACAATAACCGCAGACAGTATACAGAGTATAATTGATGATTTTTTTGTTTTTTTTTTTTTTTGTTTTTGAGCCATTGATACATTTAGTTATTGTACAAATATGTAGGTATACTTTGAACTGCACACACATTGTAAAAATATATACTATAAATTATAATGTATCGATTATAAATTTAAAATTAGGTCGAAATATTATGACGTTAAATGGTATAGAATAATTAAATATATAAAATTATGTAAAACAAATATGAATATCATATAGTAATTTTATTTTATCAAGTATCTATAACGTAAAAAAAAGTAATACGACAAAATCGAAATGCAATTTATTTCAATTATCGGTAAAATGCATAATTTGTAGCAATGTTTTAAATTTATACACATTTGAATGAAATGTATGCCCTAATATACAGTTATGAATACATGAATAAATTAATAATTACCTATATTATAAATATTTTTATTATTTTTCTTTTTGTGCCCAAATGCTGCGTTTATTTGACCTTGCAGTTTGCTCCCAATATTTTCTTTAAAATATTATGTTATAAATGTTATTGGAGGGACTTTAGTTTTAGTTGGCTTTATTGAACTTTGACTGATTTCATGGTGATATATTTTATTCTTTCCTCTATATCTATAAATGACCTAGACATCTATCACATTTTGATAGCCCGTTTTTTTCAACAGATAGTACCTATATATAATGTAAGTACTATTTAACTTGGGGTGTATAGATGTCAGTGTCTTTTCTAATTTTATCTAAAAAAAAAAAAAAGGAAATATAAATAAAACTATAATAATAATTGCAGTGTTTATTTTTATGAGGTGACACAATTACTTATACCCACTTATTATACTATGTATTATTATTATTTCTAATTTTGAATATCGCGCCATTAAACATATTTTTTATTTCAAATTTTTCACCTTACAAGTGCATAGTTCTTCATCCGGCCAAGGTCCAAAAATAAGTCTGCCACGTAATTAAAGTTCATTAGTATAGGTACTGCAAATTATATTTAAACGAAGTAGTCGCATCCCAATAATTTTTTTGACACGCGATATAATGACTTGAACTCTGCAAAGTATTTACAGGGCGAGATCATAATGTGTACCTATAAGAGTGCCATGAACCGCTTGTTATTTTTGCAATACCTATATTCAACGCGAGTTTATAATATATAATAAATTATAGTCGTGTATATAGGTATTTTAAAAAAGAAAAAAAATTAAACACTATTTTTAGCCTACAGGTAGATATGTACAAACAGCGTAAAAGATAGTTTTGTGAAGTTAAACATTCTACAATATTGATTTTCTAATAAATTATTAGGTATAGGTGTTATAATAGGTATGATGTTTAAAAATCAAAACAGATTATCTTTGTTGAATTATGTCTTATTCTAAGAAAAAAAAGAAGATTATTACTAAATTTACATTCGTAATCACAAGGATCAACTGTATTATATGCATTTGATAATATGTTATTACTAATTTACATATTCACGTGATGTAAATAGTTTTTGAACATTCAAATATTTTGATTATAGGCCTATATATTTACATGTGTCATGTTAGCGAACATTCTAAAAAAAAAAAATTAAATTGCTCAATATGTAGTGAAATTTGTACCTGACATTTGGTACATGTTCGAATCGTACCTATGATATCATTGATATCGTGATAATGTGTAGTATTTAAATTTCAAACAGACTAATATTATTTGTTTATTTGTCCTTATAATAATAACTTTTTTTTTTTTTTTTGATACGACAGCAATAAGAATAAAAGTATTTTTTCATACAGTAATGAAATAATAATTATAATTTGACTACTTCAGAGCAGCCTTGCTTGCTTGTCAATAATTAAGTCATTTGATTCGGTTAAAAAAAACAAACACACACAAATAATAGAGGTTTTACCTTTTGAACGGTTTAGATAATTTTACTGTGGTGAATCGAGGTCTCACGAGCATTGCAAATTTGCGAGTATTATAATTTTGAATACTTATCTAGTACTTAGAGATACGACTGTTTTATTTTTTAATTCTAAAAAAATTATCCCTGATGTACAACGCGTTGCCATTTTTTCCGACCGGACGTTAAGTAATAATAAGTCAACAAAACAGTAGAAAAATCGTTAATCGTACTGTTTAACGACTCTAATACGAATGACCATTACTGTAAGCCTAATCATTCGGTGGCAGTTCAATCTTCAATTGCCGCAGACGCGCGGTTGTATGCAGGAGTGGACGGCGGCGTGACCGAAAACTGTGAAGAGTCGCATATTATTCTAATTGCGTATCGTATGTGCTCGAACGTCCGTGTGCCATGTGAAATTGAATTTTTAAACGGCTTCAACAAACAAAGTGACGGCAGCTGCAGGTGTTTGGGTACCTATATAATATTATAATTTATATTATAGCCAGGAAAATCCCACGAGGCGCACCGCTGCAGCTCAGCTGATTACTACACATCTCTGCACACAATGGCCTATATAGGTGTATGTAAAATATAATATTATATACCTGTTTTGTTACGACATAAATTATTTATGTAGTGCGAGCTGTAGGTACGATTTATTATAATTAGTGTGATTGTAATATTTATCTAACGATTACAGTGTATTCGTATAAATTCGATACGGTTTTATTAGGTATATAATAAATTGATATATTGTTTATAATTTGATTTTTAAAATAAATATGAACCATGCACACATAGATAAATAATAATTTGTTGCTATATTATATGTACAAATATAACTATACATATAAAATATATGTATATTTATTATTATTGTCATCATTATTATTATTATTATTATTATTGTTGTCATTATCATTATTATTATTACTATTATTCGATATATTAATCTTTTCATTTTTTATTGTGTTATATTTTACTATTTTAAATTATATTATATTATTGTTATCTTTACAAATATATTGTGAATTGGACTTTTGTCCGTTTAAATAAATAAATATATAACACAAAGTAAATTCGATAAAAGTTATTCGTGATGTAGAATGTAGATGTAGATGATCACACAGTACATTATATATCGTGTCAGAAGTTAATTTCTTTGATAACGTTACGAAGGTAAAATAATATATACCTATTATACCTTATATTGTTTCTTTATTTTTAAGGTCCTAATTAGTACTGAAATTAAATCGAACGTGAAAAACAATACAACCATATAGCTGGTCCAGACCTTAAAATACATCGGAGGTCAAAAACTCAAAACCTTATCGGAAATAAAAAAGAAAAACACCATCCTTGTTCGAAACTCATCGCATACAACTATACGTAGACAGGTATGTCTAAAATATATAAGCTGTAAATCATGTCGAACTGTCGGACTATAATCGTTGTATTATTCGCAGCGAACTCTTCGTAGGAAGTCTTGCCAGGCCGATCATCGGATCGGGAAACTGGAGCGTTTCAATATGTGCAAATGTCCGCATAACCGTTCGAAGGACAATGCGAGTAGTGTTTCGACCTCATGCGGCGGGTCTCGATAAGATGCAATACAAAATAATAATAATATAATACAGTCATGTTTATTCATTTTGTCCATTTCTCCTAAACACAAACGATCGTATTATACATAGGCAGTACAATGGTTCGGCCGTAAGGTAATATTATTATATGATGCATCAATCTGTAACATCCTCGCAGTATCTATAATACCTATAATACGTACTATGCATACCTATATCTGTATATTATAATGTAATATGTATTATGTGTGAATACGATTACGTGTTTGTGTTTTACATTTGTTTTTGTATATCGAGCTCTTGTAAATCGGGTCAAGGAATGAAAAACGAATCAATAGAGTGACGCGATAACAGAACAATGTTCTAGGTCTGCAGCGGAATCGGAATTAAATCGATTTATGAGATTACAATAATATGGTAAACCGATTCTGCAGTACCTACGACTATGTGTCACATATTGTGTCTGCAAACGCATTTGATTCTCGTGCGCATCGTTTTGAATTTTACGGAAAAAAAAACAGTTTACCTCGCGAGAAATAATCGTTATTAGCGTAGCGGTTATCATAATTATATAATATATGTTTATGCGAATTAGATAATAATACATTAGCCATACATATATAGGTTAGGTGTATATGTAACTTACAATTTCCATACGTTTTACGCAATCCAAATGTTTGCATTTTATGAGAAATTAAGTTATTAAATCTTCTTTAATAGTTTAATATACCACCGCGAACTCCTTTATTATTAGCTCAAACTGCGCCAAGTAAATATATAGTCACGATAAAGCAGCGTTGCTGTTGAAAATTCCTGGTATCGTCTGGATTCAAGTAGCGTCTCGCACGGACGTTTAAACATTTTAATTGACCACGATAATAATTATTACTAGGTATGCACAAGCTATATAGGTCTTCTATAGATTTAATGTCTAGTGCGTGCCGTTGAAGTCTCTGCATTATATATTATTTAATATACTACTACAACGAGAGTGGTTTTATTTTATAGGGAAAAAATTTACTTTCATTTTTATCATGCATATAAATTAAAAATATAACGATTATATCAATATTAAATATAGTTAAATATTTCAAAGTAATTCAAATTGAAAAGCGTATTATAATACTACCACCCATATAATATTATTTATATAAATGTTTTTAATATTATATAGTTTTGAATAATGGAGAATTAGGGCTTTAGCGTAATTGGTTAGGTACACACACCTACAATTTTTTCATGAGTTATAAACTAACCCGTTACTTTGAGATTTAAATTTTATTCGTATCATGTTTGCATTTAAATTATTCATATAATTTGTATTATGTAGATACATCCTGTCTTAAAGGTCGTGCATACCTATATTGTACATAGTAAAGTTTTACAAATTAGTCATTCATTTTTAATGACATACACTATAAAGTATAAAGTCATAAGGAATAAAATAAAAAAAAAAAAATACAAAAGATTATAAAATTAAAGAAACATTTTATAACCAAGTATATTATATTATATAGTAATTAATTTATATTATCGTTAATGATGCGAATGTAATAAAATAATTAAAAAAACTATTTCTTACAAAATTAAAAATATTTTATTTATTTTTCAATTTTTTGTTGTAGCAATAGGTACTTAAAATATTATGTATGTTTTATGTTATATTATTTAATATTTAGGATTTATTAATTTATTATTTTTAGTGTATAATTTAAAATTGCAACGCAGAATAGTTTTTAAGTATATCCTTTAAGATACATTTAGTTCATAAAAAAAGAACAGAAATGTAAAATACCAAATATTCTTTTGAACACCTTTACTAAATATTAATCAAAATTATTATCAAAGTAATTGAACATTTTATCAATAAAATTACAGTTGTACATTTATTGTTATAGTTGTAACTATAGAAATGCACTTTAAAAAAATATATTTTAAAATATAATAAACATGTACTATTATTATTTTATAATATTAGTATAATATGATGTACTTTACAACATTTGTATAATATAATGTAGTAAGTTGTGTAAAACCATTAATTTACTTGTTGTAGAATATCATTAAATACTATATTATAGGTGTTCACTGCTCAGTGATGGTAACACATTTAACTCTCTAATTTGACTATCACTATTGGTGGGAATGTATAAATAACCGTATGTTGTGTGTGATTATACGCCCATCGATAATTAGAGACCGCCTCGATTATAACGTCACCTCCGCGGTATCGCACACATAATATAATATTATATTCCACTCATACTATAATAGGAATTTTCTTGTAAATAGTTGTTGTGTTTATGCCATTTTTGAAAAAAAATTCACCGTCTCAAAGAATTTTCTGAGATATAAAAATGTATTACTATACTATTTTTGCGTTTATAAAGCTTTCAAATAATGATTTTAAATATTATTAATAATACGTATATTAAATTTTATGTAAATTATTAATATATTTGTTTTATGACGACTTAAATAGGTAGTTTAATTTGATTTATGATAACAAAATATTATGTTTTTAGGAAGTCACAAATAGCTGATATGATGCTAACTTATTAAAAATTATATTAAAACCGTCAAAAATAAATTGTATTATAAAGCTTCTCGAAAGTCATATTATCTATGAATAAATACACGAAAAAAAAAAGTAGAAACATTTATGGTTTTAATATTAAACACTGCTCGGAAGTTGGGAAGTTATATTTTTATAGTGTATAAATAACAAATTATATAATATCACACGATGACTCGATTTATGAATGTGATATTGAATGTCCATCCGAGTGAACCAAACCTTATAAAGGAATCTATTTAGATTATGTATATACCTGTCTACTTGTTACACAACCACCCTGCACACCATATACACTGTGTACATTTTTTTGTTAGTTTATCCTCGTACAGGTGGCATATGCGATTTGAATACGGTATTATTTGTTTAATAACGCGTTGTGTGTACCATTCGAAAGAGATTTGCCCTTAAGACTCGTCATTACGAATAAACAAATTCCGTTTGACTCCTCCCACTGGTAGATGACATAATTTTTAAATTACTCGTCTCCACCCGCCCATTCCTCAAGGATTTCGAATTTGAACGTGGATAAAAGAGTAAAATAAACAAACTACAGTAAAAAAAATAGTTACAGATTCGTTATGTATGTGTGTGTGTAAATATAGATGAAATTTAACAATTTCAATGTGACTACAATTGCTATTACCTCTCTATTATATAAAAAAAAAAAAAAAACCGTATAGGTAACAGGTATCTGCAGCAGTATTAGGTATGTACGATCGGCGGTGCTACTGCAACAGTGAACCGGTCACGATTTTTTTTTTTTAGGAAACACTTCTATAGCACTTAAAACCCACAGCGATGAACTAAATTAGTAATATATAAAGGAACATCTCGAAATTATTTTCGATTACCATGTACCTTATGGACGCGTTGCAGTATTTGAATATCAATAAAAATAATAATATTACGTCAACACGTTTGTATAGAAAAAAATAAGCTAATACATATAATAATATATTACAACTCGTATGTGCAGTATAATATAGTGTTGAATGATGATGTCCTGGCAAAATAATATTATAATATGCGTTGCGTATGTGATGTAATTTAACTTGACATTATACGGTCAAGCGGCCAAGCGGTTTAAGAAAAAAAGAATATATCTTTTCATTTAGAAGCTCACCAATATAATAACATAAGTCGTATCTACTCGGTAAGTTATTACTTATTACACAACAATATGTTATACGTATATTATGTCGTGTTATATTATTATAGTTGTCGACTGGTCGGCGCTTCAGCGATATGTGTTTTCTATGTTTCTGATTTATTATGCTATTGCTGTTGATGACACGATCAATTTTTGTTTTAGCTCTTTTGCCGTATAGTATACTTCAAAGTCGAATTTGTGGCGTAGATATTCGGCTAATCTGACTTTCACATTTTTACTTAACAAAAATAACGTAATAATGGATTCACAAATATAACACGAATTATATATGCATATAGAATAATATGTCTGTCTGTGTAAACGGTCCATCGCGAGATGTATTTTTTAGATAATAAGATAATCATATCTATAATCCTTTTTACTTTTCATATTATATGTTTAATCCGTAATTATACTATAAATAAACATGATATTAAGTGACAATATAGTATATATATATGTGAATGCATATACACAGTATTACGATTTAAACGTAAGCAAACTACATGTACAATGTACCAATGCACTTACATAGCTATATGCGTCCCAATACGCAGTTCTTAAAAAACAGAACTGATTTATCGAATTCAGTTTACAAATTTTCAAAGTACATATTATTATTTAAAATTCTATATTACTATTATATTGGACTAACGGGTCATTAATTAATTTGGTTATTGTAATAGGTAATATTATTATAGAATTAAACTTAATAACTGTTTAATATAATATACAAATAATAAGTATACAATATTATACCTACGAATAAAATGAATACTTATAAAGTTATAACAATTTACTTCCGTGGTTAATGGTTATATTATAGTTTATATGAGTACATGTATGGATTATGGGTACATAATTGCAGACAATTTTAGTGTATATTAAGTTTTTATAAGGAAAAAAAATGTACCTACCTACCTTATAGATTCCTATATAATTGTATTGCTGTATATGAGTATCTAAATTGCGGGTACTTATAAATATGAAGTATAATAAATATATCATCTTATTGTGATGATCTTATCCGGGATCAGACGTACACGGTCGAGTTAATCATAATATGATCTGTCCGTTGCATTAAATTTTATGTTATTTGTACGTTGGGTAGGTATTTTTAGAAACATCTGTCACAACTTTAAACGTACCATGATATTATAATAATATTTTACATTTATAGATTATATAATTATTAAAACTGCTGTTTTAGATAGTAGTTATATTATTTTTTAAATATTAAAATATGAGCTTTGATGATTTATAATTTATAATTTAAATTACAATATAATGGTACATTACGTAAGGAAATATTGTTAACCATTAAAGTTTTGATTAAACAACGCAACTTAAAATTAATATATTTCGTGTTACAAACATAATATGGGTAGATACCTACACTTGAACACATCATCTATTAAATATTTAAATTGATTTGTAACTCAAATTATAATAATTATACATTATTTGTACGATCGTTACATATTAAAAATAGAGATAATGAAAAATAAAATAAGATGACTTTATATTTTACGCAATATTACTCAAATGTAGAGATTTTGCATAATATATAACATTGAATAATATTGTCCGATTACTATATGTTTATCATGCATTTAATAATAATATCTCTTTGTTTTCAAAACTATAATTGTTTTAATTGGCTGCTGTAATTTTTTGATATTTTAAAAAGATATATAAATATATAAATACATCTAATTTACGTTCAAGTTCATTAGAATATTTTATTTTTATTTTAATCAACTACTCGAAATAATGTTTGATGTATTCGGTTAAATTAGTAATTTACTAAACATTAAGTAAGTAGGTACGTCTTAAAAAATATAAGTTTTTAATAAAACAAAGCTTAAGTTTATTATATACTATTATTATACTATTATATTTGTGTATAATATATGCGCGTATATGAATATCATACTATTCATACTTCATACCTATTTCGTATTTGTATCTTGTAATAGATAATAAATATTATTTACGATACCTCCTCCATAAGTTGAATAAGAAAATACCGTATTTTTTCGAATAAATTGAATATTCGGAGTTAACAATTTTATTATTTATAGAAGTATCTGTTGTACATATTATTGTAGTGTCATCATGGCAAGATATAATTAATTAAAAAATAAATTCATCAATAATACATAAATCACTACTATAGGTAGGTACATGTTTATTTTTCATCAGTGATAATGAATTTTTAATATTTTAATATTACTGTGAAAGTTAATAAGTACATATAATATATAATTAATTAAATGATAATATTATGTTCAGCAGCTGATTTGTACACGATAATAGTACCAAGCGTTTAAAATATTCATTACCTTTACGCGTTCTTCTTAATTAACCAACAGCATTAATTTCTTACAAGTAGATTGAATCTAATATGTTATTATGTTAGAACATATGTAACTATATACATGTTTGTAAGTTAGTTAATTATTAATCTTATTATTATACAGTGGATTTATTACGTTTTAATACAATTTGTTAGCTTGTGAATTAAAATTAATTAGTTATACCTATATCATATCAAATAATATAAAGTTTATAACTCAACATAAATATATATATATCTAATGAAACAGTTTTCGTCAATTATGTTTTTTTTTTAGACTACCTACCTAAATTAAAAACATAATTTTTGTCGAAGAATTATTATTATACATTAAACAGGTTTATATCTTTTATACACCGGATGAATTCATACGGAATTCAATAGATATCTATATACATCAATAAATTGAGCCAAAATAAAAACATTGATCAGTCATTAATTGGAAACAAAGAAAAATAATTTAAGTAACATATTTTAATCTAAGAGCGATATTGTTTATTTGTTTATATCGTTTAATGCAATCTATTTATTAGATATAACTTTTTAAGTCCCATATTTATTTTTACCCACAATATTTCGGACGAAATTGATAAATATTCAAAATAAAAGGAGCATATTGTAGCGTATTACTTATAAGTAGGGCTCAGATTTTAAAGCATAATAAGCAATTAAAAAACACAAGATTGTTTTAAAAAAGCAAAAAAAGTATATTTATTTTTTTAAAAAAAGCACAACCAAAAATTATTATGAAATAGTTATAAAAATGAATAAAAAAAATTTGAAAAATTAATTTAAACTAAAAAAAAAAATACTACCCTGTATTTACATCTACCTAGATTTGCAGTAATGAAATTGACTCTATATAGAACTTTAACATAGAAAACGAACTTTCTACATCCACTGAAGAGATCGGTGCATAGTGCATACTTCGTGTCTTCATACAAGTGGTTTCAAATGACAACACTAAATTTTAAATTTTTAAACGACCGATATCGGTGTTATAGGCATTCTGATTGTATACTGCAGACTATAATATTATCTAGATTGACAATCTATACGTTTAATACATTTAATAAACAAGCCGATAATGAGAACAATAATTATCCAATATATTATAAATCCTATATATCAGGGGTGGCCAGTGAGAGGAGACTCGCTATAGCCACCAAATGTATTAATAAATATAGAAGAGCCGAAATGTAAAAAAGAGGGGGTCATATTATAATACTTATATATTATATAATACATAAATTAATATTAATATAAATTTTTAGTTCGCATTCTGAGTCTTTTAGTGTTTTTACGTTTCTTATTAATTCAATTTTTTATTATCACTATAGTAGCATAATAAAAATATAAATATTCTGCAACTAAAATAACTGAAAAAAGCATTTACATAAAAAAAGCCAAAATAAATCAATTTATTTGGAATCAGAATGTCGTGAAACGAATTTATGTATAAAAATTAGATTTCTATCTCATATTCTCATATTATATAAAAAAAGGGAACATATGCTTTAAAATCCGAGCCCTACTTATAAGTGATAGTTATAGTATAATAATAACAAATAACGTATCATAATAAATTGTGACTAAATGTATAATATTCTACCAATTTTTGACTAGGAACCTATAATTAAAAATATAGAACACAGTGTATATTTTAAGTTTATTTTGCATAAGGTATAGGTACCGTAAGCGTTTAATTAAAAAGCGAAATAAAATATTTCAATCTAAATTGAAATTTTACTGTGGGTACAAAATTATTTAAAATATTAATTTTATTGGAACGGTTGAAATTTTACCAAACTAAAAAATCGAGCAACGAGTTAAGCACTTCTGTGACATTTGGAAAAAGTTACTTGTATATAGTACATTTGAACATTTTAATTAGACACCAACGATTTATAATTTTATTTTATTATATGAGATGTTTCGTATAATATTAGTAATGACTAATGATTCATTATACTCATTGTATATGTATATATTGTATATCATGTATATTTGCAGCTATCAATGTTAAAATATAGTCTTATCCAAAGAGGGACTTCGAAGAATTTTTTTTTTTTTGTTATATAATCTATATAATATTTAATATGATTAAGTAAATATAATGTTATTGAAGTCGCAAAATATTTTTACGCAAAGCGTTTTACCAATTTTCTACTCCTAATAATTAATAATAAAATATGCAGCTTGTTACAAAAAATATTCGTAGTTGGTAGTTATAATTGTACAGTTAAAATGTGGAAATGAAATGAAATATTTTTTATTGTTATTCCCTTGACTTTTAAATGGTTTTATTTTATTTTTTAATTAGACATCAACTATTTGTTAGATTAAATAACATGAGTTAACGAGTTCGTTAACCAAGGTCTCGTTTATAAGGTTCCGAATAACATTATGATAATAATATTACACAAGTTAGATTTATTATTGTTTAAAAATTGTATTTACACATTGCATCGCAATACTGCTACCTATACTCTAAGCTTTGCTTATTACACCAATGAGAAGATTCTTTATTTGGATTTAGTGTATATAAGATACAATTAACTTTTTTTTAGTACAATTTTGAACGATAATTAATTATTTAGTATAAGTATACACTATATTTTTAAAATTTCAAATTGATTTAATGAAAGCACCTGATTACATGAAATACATAATTTACAATATGATATATAGAAATTATAGATTCTTAAAATGAAACAGCCTTATAATATAATATTTACCTAATTTATTTAAAATACTGAAGTTTAAACTAATATGTAATATAAAATTAGTAAATATAATTTGTAAGATTTTCAATACTTTTTATATTATTTTGTATAATATTATAACGGATTAAATAAAACATCAATTAATTTTCGACATATTATATTTTAATAATATTTATTTTAACATAATTCAACTATATATTATTTTAAAATAGATTTTAATAATAAGAGCTTATAAACCAACTGAGTTATACTCACATCAGTATGGTATAGGTACGTACTTTAAAAAATTAAGCTCATTGATTATTCAATAAAATATAAAAATATAATATTATCTTTCAGCTTTAATATAAATTTTAAACTATATATCTATATCTATATCTATTGAATTCTTTACTGATTAATATTGGTTTAGGAATAACCACTTATCATTTATTGAATCAAGCTAATGGTTCATACTAAACTTGATTTAATGGTCTATGATTGATCCATTAGGTTTTAATGAACCATTAAAAAAACCAATTTTTTTGCATTTAATATAGTTCTAAAATGTATTTCAACTGTAGTTATATTAATATTATGGCCATAAATAAAAAACTATTTGTAATAAATCAATATATTTTTGAATGATTTACAATTCGTGCTAGTATTAAAATATGTCTCAATTTTGTTACTTACCATACATTGTCATATGTCTATTATATTATGTTATATCACTGTACCACTTTTTGATGTGTAATACGATTTTACAAATAAAAAAACATTTCTCAAGTAGTCTGGTTCAAGGTCTGGAGATGTCTCATGTGATTATAAAATATTTTCATAAAATATTTTCCCAAAGACCTTTTTTGTTGTAAACTAATTGAATCTTAATGTTTATATAATATTATCAGATTAATTATTGTTTAAGTATAGACGTGAGATTATACATATATTTCCCTAAATGTTATATACCTACTACAAAATATATTTTTTTGATAAAAACATCAATGATTGAAAAAGAAAAATACATAAACCTGAGATATTAACCCCACATTTATAATATATTCCACATCTTTTTTAGTCATAATTCGTAAACGTTACAGACTATATAGTAGAATATATAGTATCTAAATAGTTACTGTCTACTGATTATTGCCATTAAATAAAAGGTACATAATTGAATAGTTAATTTATAGGTCAAATCAATCAATCAATAATATCAAATAATATATTGTATTTATTATTTATATTACATCTCATATGTACTTATTTAGTTTTAACTATTTGAATTCTTATAACTTTTTCAATAATAAATATACTGATTATTATTTAAATATTAAATAAGTATTTACAAATCATTTTATATATTCAAATGATTTAACGAGGATTCAACATGTTTATGAATAATTTACCGATTTATCAATGTTTGAATTTTAACTTTCTTCAAACAATAGATAATTAATTTTTATAAAATTTGAGAAGTTATATATTTTAGTAAAATGTTTAGTTAATATTTTTAATTACACAAACATATTTCAATTTTTAAATAAATAGAAACTAAGTGAATAATTTGGAGTAAGAGCAAAATAAATATGATAATCACAAAATATATAAATACGTCTTATTTTTTGTTATGTAAAGATAACACCGTTATCTGACATTTATTATCGTAATTTTATTGATGTGATACGCTGTAAGTGATTCTTTTAGACAAACATTCGTCTCAAAAAGTATTAACATTTTTGGAAATTTTTTACATAATTTAAAGAGTAGTATAGTAGTAGTAATAGTAGAAGTTACTAAACACATTTTTTGAAAAAAAAAAAAACTATATTTCATAGTTATACATTTTTAAAATTTTACTTTTTTAAATGATATTGCAAATTTTTAATAACATATATTTCAAAATAGTTTATTTTTTAAGAATTTCAATAGTTACACATCACTAATCGAATTTTAAACGATATTGGTATGTTATATTTTATAATAATTAATTAAAGTACAAATAAGTAAAGTAATTCAATGAACAAGATTAAAAATGATCGAAACGTATAGAGTCTGAGATAAATTAAAAGTGTAGGTACATTTTAAATAGTAACTCGACAATATCTCAAATCTCAATAAAACAATAACGATAAATATAATATTTAATATTAAGTCTCCTCACTCTAAATAGCAGCAGAGTTATACTTATTACAATTTATTACCCAAATTATGTAGTTATGAAATGTATAAAATAGATAAATTTATATAACGTGTTCACTGTTCACACGCAACAGCGATGTAAAAAATTTGATATGTTTTTATTTGTAACTTATATACTATGTAAATAAGATAATTCACACATTTCGCTGATAAGTTAAACGTTAAAATCACACATTATACGATACTATTATCATAAGTCAATTGATCAATATTGTACAAAATCATACTCTAAATTAACAAATAAGAATGGAATGCACAGTTTTAAAAATAATCTACAATATTACATTAAAGTATTATACGTATATACCAGGTGATCCATTTAACATGCCATTCATTACTTCAAAAACTTTTTTTTAAATTTAATTTTAAGTAGTTGTAAGATAAGAAATTAAAAAAAATATATATACCTATACATTCCTTAACTATTTTTATATCGTTATTTTTAATGATAACACTCAAATGAAAATCAAATTTTGGACAAGTAATTTGTAATTTACGAGTATTACCTAAAGTTTATAATACAATGGGATGGTACTCCGCACAAAATCTTGGTTCATTACTATATAATAATGCTCTCGTCTAAACTTTAAATACCTACTTTTAAGTTATAACTATGTATAGAATAACCGCTTGTCTAAAATAATTTGATTTTTAAAAACGAAAACAATCCAGAAAATAATATAATTCTTCTTATAGAAATATGAAATTAAAAATGAATTTTGTCATTCAAAAGAGTAAAAAACTTGAAAAAAAAAAAAAAAACGAAAACGATATAAAAATAATAAAAACTATATTTTTTTCTTCGAAACTTAACGTTTTAAAATCGAGTAAAAGAAATGTTTTAAAAATCCGCTTTCTGAAATAACGAGTGGTACGTCAAATGTATCAGCCCGCGCGGCCGTGATCGTCTGTGCTCGGCGACCGATCGATCTCGGAGACGGCAAGCGAGTGTGACGAGAACACGACAAAATATTATTACCTATGTATTACATATTATACTGTGATAATAAAATATTATAACAATCGCGATGTTATACTGCAGCACGCGCCGTTGGCGTGTACGCGACGACCGTTGTTTTCTAGAGGCGCCGGGCGCATAAGTGCTGGTCGACGGGGTACAAGTCGGGACGATAACGCGACGACGACGACGCGGTGACGTCGGCGGCGGCGGCGGCGGCGGCGCAAGTACCTATACGCACGCACGAGACAGACGCGACCTCGTGACGAGACGCCGCCGCGGGGACGTCCTCTTCGTGAAAGTGCTCATCTACGGGCGCGTTGGGGGGATCCGGCCCCCCCTGGCGGCGGATGACGCGTTTCGCCCCCACGGTCGGCGGCCCAAGCTTTGGTCGCGGGCCTATAAATAATCGCGTGCTCCCGATACAAACATTCACAGTCGACCCGCTCGTCGCACCAACAGGGACGCACACCGCACATTTGCAGCTCTCGTCACACCGCCGCGTGCAGTTTTATTATTATTTTTATTTTACACATTAAAAATAATATTATATTCGTACGACTCGGCGTCGTGCGTCTAAGTCTCCGAGCGTGTTCGCACACGGTACAACAACAATAACATTGTAACAATACAGCGTGCTGTCATTCGTCTACGGATTTAAACCGCTCGTGTACTCGCGTCGTCCGCTGCAGCGTGTTCGCCCGCAGGCACCGACAATTCTATCCGACCGTCGGCCAAATAAAGGTAAGAGTCACATTGTGTTATACTCACATGCGCCGGATAAAACACGGATATATCTTTATGCTATTACTTGCATCGAGATGACATTCGCTCGTCCGTTGCCGTCCCAATCGCGGTTTTTCACCGTGCCGTTCGCATCATTCGTCTGCGGTCGCGAATCGATATCGTAACGTTTTCCACGTATCTATACATCACGCACTTGTATTGGGTTATAACATTATGTGCGCCGTACACGTTGAACTCGTAATACAATGTGCAGCGCGAAAGGTGTATTATATTATTATAAGACGTCCAAGCTCACTTTCCGAGAAATTCAGTACCTACCTATATAATATATTATAATATTGCAGTATTATCACTATTATTATTCGTTATACACCTGCGTATACGTATAAATTACTAGTAGTCTTTTCGGTACCAAGCGAACGTTCTGCGAAATATCTTATAATATATATTATTAAATAAAATCTTAAATGGCTATTCGCGGTAAAGCATATTATAGTTTATGTTAACGCGTATGATTTTACTTGCAACACTCGAACACCGCGCGTTTGCTTTTATTTTCATATTTATTTTTTCCAACTATTATCATTTATCATAGTTACGTTTCAAATATTATAACATTGTAAAATATCTCTTCATTTATTATAAACAGAATATGTATAACAGTTTTATTTAATAAACGAAAATTTTTGTTAATTAACTTAAAACATTGAATTAAATAATTAAAAAATGTTTTAAAAGATTGATTATCATTTTAATTAAAATATCAGTTATTTTTCAGTAAGAGAAAATTTAATAAAAAAAAGTATTGTTTTTGATAAAAATGTAATTTAAAAACAATTAACCAATGTCCGACACACACACATATTTATCATATACACCTATTTAAGTCAGACAAATTAATATCCAGACATTTTATGTCTGGTTTTAAGTATAAGTTATACATTTATGTATAACGAAGGACGTAGACGTAACAACTTATAATTATACCTTAATTACACCAAAAACATTAAACATTTTTTTTTCATTAATGTCTCATTTTAGTTTTCTTAAAGAATATAAAACCAAATAACAATATAAGTATTAGCTTTAATTTTAAAAATAATTTCAAACGGCAATAGCCGTGGTTTGAGATAGTTGAAATGCAATTGTCATGAATTGGTATATAATATTGATACTGTATAGGAAACAATAATTCGTATAATTATGCTCCAATCGTATTCGAATACCTTCAAGTTATTTTTGTAAACAAAACAGAGAGAAAATAAAATTATAATTTGATTTGAGGCATTCTTTTTTTAATAAAACACTATTAAAACAATTTTGATAGGTAATTTATCAATTTAAATGAATTACCTACCGTTATGAAATAGGACGATAGCCAATTGTAAGACGAGTAATAATTATCGATTAATGTCACGGTGTGGTATCGAATTTTCAATCCCATTCCGTTAGCATCGATCATTATACGCTGTCCGAGGAAACAATGTCGAGAGAGCGAATTGAGAGGTTCGACAGACGGCGGACCAACAACTGTCATAGGTATAATGCGCAAGACCTACGCACTACGGGTGGCTTATAATATCATAAATATCATACTATTATACATACTAGGTACATTTGTCGACCGAAATTTGTTTTTAATTATTGTGACTCGGTACGCAAATATATTATGGTACGCAATAGTAATATTATGCTATTTATGCTATTGTGCGCATGTGGCAGGTCCGTGTTCGTTCCCATTATAAAACATTCTGTAAATAATAATAAAACAAACGTCAGACGTCATATTGTTGTATATAATATTATAGTCTTACACGATATACACGAGTAGGTATATAATATAGGTACTATTGTGCGGTCACCGGCGCTTACCCGTAAATCGAATAATTAACTGACATTAATCGGTTGCAAAATATTATCATCGCCGAGTTTTCAAACCGTTTGCTGGGTCACATCCGAAATTGGAACAGTTTTTCGAGTGTGAGAAGAAACACAGCGGCGTGTTACAATAATAACGGCGGTGAACAATCGTTCGGAAACGTGTGTTACGTGATTCGCTCGTAAAACGCTTTGCTCGAATTTATATTTACATAGGTACATATTTCACAGTAACAATAACGCGCAGCTATATATATTATATTGCAATATACTCGTAAAGGTTATGTAGGGCGGTTACGAAATAATGACGAACGTCCGAATCGACCGATCCGGTTTGTTATCAGGATTCGAATGAACATAAAGTCCTAAAATAATATTATAGTTATACACCGAATTGTACCAATATCAATTTTTTTTTTATTTTTCTTAAAAATTAATACAATTTGTTGACAAGGTATTCCAAAAATTCCCAAACAGTTCCTATCTATTTGATGTTTGCAACTAATTTTTTTTCTACCAATCATCGAGAGCATAACGCGTTCATGCATACGTACAACACCATATGGAAATACCAACGGTAGATAAACCATAATATATAAGTACCCGCTATTACTATGATAATCATTCGTCGTTCAAGATCACCGCACCGTTTACATAATATTATAATAGATCGTTGAGACGACGCATCGATTTATGCTCGTTTATTTCACCGTGTAGATTCATCGATGGCCCTCCACAACCGCAGTAAGATACGTGACACGAACAATATAACGATCGACCAAAGTATTATAATATTATTATGTTGCGACCTTATAACTTATAAGTTATAATAATGTATTATATGAACTCCTCGACCCGACTGGATCGGTACAGACGACTTGTTATTATATTATTATAAAGTTTCTGCCTGCGGGTCATAAAAATAAAACAAGAGTAATAAAACACATTAGCCGCGCGTGTTCAAAAAAACAATAAATTCGATACGCGGCGGTGGCGTATAGATTATTCAATTCGGCTTATTAGGTGGGCACTATACTGTTTCTTTTCTTGACCGAAGGTGAGTGAAAAATTTAAAACGGGAATGGTCGCCGCCGGATTTTCCTAGTTCGACAACGATCGCGTAGACCTTACACGGTCACACGCTTTTGCTCTTGAACTTTTCGTGCGCATTTTACACCGGAATGACCATCGCCTTCGTTCTATGCCTGCCCGCCGAGCAGTGACTAAATGGAACACTGTAATTATCGAGTTATAGGGACATTAACCAGACCGAAGGGTGACGATTATTAAATAGGCATATATATGACTACACACCGCGTTATATATATACGCATTTATTGTGCGTGCGCATTTCGATTTGACACAGAGTCGGTCGGAACCGACGACCCGAAGGACGTGTCGACGGGCATTAAAAATTTATAAACTTAGTTCTGCGCCGGAAATTTCGTTCATTAGGCGATTTCGATCCAGACGAGCGCGATCACTAATGAGGCGCATGTACCTATTGTTGTTGCATCATTATGCAGTTGTATCGCCAAAATGTATACCATCATGGACACGTTAAATCTGCACGAAATCGGCTGTAGCAAACAATAATTTATAATGTACCTGACGTCGTTAAATGCGCTTCCCAGTTGTTATAATATAATATTTTACATTGCACCCACCTATATCATAATATCATAATACAGAATATTATTTTAATACATTTTGTTTTGGTTTTTTGTGTTTTTAGGTGCTGGTGTGCCAATCATGAATACGTCTTTCTTACGGTTGCTGTGTAAGTAAATCCAATAGTTTAACACGAGCTAACCATGATTATGATTAATTGACTATATGTGATCGATTTGATCAGAGTTCTTCTATATAGCCACAATTATATAATTGTATATGTAGGTAGGTATATAATGTAGCTGTATCGATGATGTGCGTGCAGGATTTGTGTGTATTAAATCGATAGCATCACGAATTCTATTGGTTTCTATTACAATTATAAGTATAGTGTATAATGTATATACATACGCTATCAAAGCATAATATAAATTGCTACTCAATGTTTTTTTTTTTCGTAAAATTTCGACAGTACAAATCGTAATTGCGTTCGTGATATTAGATTAGTTGTCGAACACAAGTTATGTTTATAATAACATTTTACGATAAGATCCCGTGGCAATAATAATAGACGAGTGTGCCAATTCGTTTGCAGACGATTTTCGCAATGAAACTCCGTAATTGGCATTAAACGACCTAGAGGGGTTATCGTAGATTCCCATCCCGAATACGTGTCGTACCGACTTCGTGGGATAAGTGTCATTTGGGAATGAATTTTATTCTTTTTCCCGCTACTCCGGCGATTTGTGAACTTTCAAAAATCGTTTCACAACCCACAATGGGAATCTTTAAAAAAAATAAATAAATAATAATAATAAAATGTTAATATATGACATCTCTTCTCTCCGGCAGAGACGGTACACATATCGACTGTTATATTTCATCCAGGTTTTCAAAAGAAAACACGACGGCGACTGTAGTGTGCGAACAGAGCTCGTGCATGAAGTCGTGACCGTGCGAGATGATGAACGAGACGACCTAACGAGTCTTCTCGGCTGGCGGCTCCGTTGCTCAATTTGTCCGAATCCGGCAAACCAAAACGGCCGAGCCTTGCAAAACGGTCTTAAACAGATGGTTTTCCGTGCAATTACAATATTTATACACTTCGTTCGCCTTATTGTTAAAACTATACAACAATAAAATAATATCGTATCGTCCGAGTAGATTAATTGTTCCACATGGCAGGTCACACCGTCAAACTATAAGGAAGTCATAGCCTGGTGGCCAACGAGGTGTAAGCCCCGACAAAAAAGATTTTATCGCAAACGCCGCAGTATAATTTCATTGAAAAAATGTACATTAGCTCGTAATATTCCATTTAAATAGTTTGTATATCGTCATAAAATCCATTTTACGACCAAACTAGGCGTGAAAGCAATACATAGAATATTTTAATAATAGTAGACAGCTATTCTGCAGTGTTTGTTAGTATTAAGAGTTATAAAACTAAAGTGTTTAATAATTAATATACAAGAATAGTCTATGTTTTTATTTTAAAAAAAAAATAGTAACTTCTAAATTCACGATAAAATTATTTAAAGTGTAACCTATCTATTTTTTGCGATGATTATTTCTGCTTGATGCTTTCATAAGTTACGATTAGCTACAATTTACAATTACTTTAATATCATACTATATAAATCATAAATATTATTATAAGATTAAATTTTGAATATCGATTCAACAAATTAAAATAATGTTCAATACTTATTTAGATTAAACTAATACTGTACTCATTTTAATTTAATTAAAAATAACTTAGAATATTACACATTAAATAATAATTAATTTTTACTCATACGGGAAAGTTATTGAGTTCAAATTATATATATTACATACATTAAATTGCTTTTTTTAAGTGTTAAGAAATATTCGTACTTCAGTATATCATGTACTTCTTCTTTTAAAAATTCCTAAAACGTATTTCAAATATAAAGAGAATGCTGGTGATTTAATTACCTACAAGTGGGTAATAGCTTGTAG
Source organism: Aphis craccivora (assembly GCA_009835225.1). Classification (NCBI taxonomy): domain Eukaryota; kingdom Metazoa; phylum Arthropoda; class Insecta; order Hemiptera; family Aphididae; genus Aphis; species Aphis craccivora. The sequence goes on along the minus strand of VUJU01001057.1, from coordinate 5,498 downwards.
GTTTTTACATAAAATAATATCTTGCAAATAGTTAATATTTACAACATGCTAATAAAGTTTATTGCATAATTGTTCTTATTTTCGTGAGAAAATTCTTAAACATATGTAGGGAATCAGGTCACGTGTTAAAAAGGTAATGCTCGATTTTTACAAATTAAAATTGGTGGAGTTATAGTCACTGATGTTAACAATAGATTCTATAATTTAAGTGACATAATATTTAAAAAAAACCTTAAACCTTAACAAGGTTAAACTCTTTAATCAGATATCTAATTACATTATAATGTACTCAAATTTTCTTTTATTTCTAAGTAGTTCGAAAAATTGCGTAAATAATTATTTGTTTATTATTATGATTAAGTATACGTAATACATTATTTGTGTAATAATTATTTGTTTAACATGTTTCAGGCACTCTCTTTGCACTATCCCATTATGCATTGGTAAGTATTTCATAAAGGTTTGTTATATTATACAACTATCATTGTTTAATACATTTCATTATCGATTTTAGGCTCAAAGTGGTTACAATTACAATAAACCATCAAATCCCTTAAATGGTCCTACTACATCAAGACCATACGGAAACGATGGATTAATAGCTAAGCCATCAGGCACTAGTTATCCTACTTCATTCCCTACAACCGTTTCATCATACCCAACTCAGGCTGACCAATTTGGTTCTACTGGACCTACTGGTACACCTAGTTTTACTGGTGGATATGGTGGCCAAACAGCCTATCCTACATCTGCACCCCAAGATTTCACTACTGCTAACTTCCCTAGTTCAACCGCACAACGACCTGGCAACTTTCCTACTGGTTCTGGTTCATCGCCTGGCTATGGCTCATCTGGTGATGGTTCTTCTGGACCAATCACGAGACCAAGTTATGGTCCAAGTGGATCAGAAAGCTTAGGAGCACCCCAAAGTGGTAATGGATATGGTGTTGGATCAGGAACTGGTTTTGGATCTGGAAGCTCAAGACCAAGTGGATTTGGTGGAAGTTCCGGAATACCAAGTTCAACTGGTTTTGGAAGTGGAAGTGCACCTGGTAGTTATGGAAGTGGTAACAATGTTGGAACTACTGGATTTGGAAGTGGCAATGCCCCTGGTAGTTATGGCAGTGGTAACAGTGTAGGAAGCACTGGATTTGGAAGTGGCAATGCCCCTGGTAGTTATGGCAGTGGGAACAATGTAGGAACTACTGGATTTGGAAGTGGCAATGCCCCTGGTAGTTATGGCAGTGGGAACAATGTAGGAACTACTGGATTTGGAAGTGGCAATGCCCCTGGTAGTTATGGCAGTGGTAACAATGTAGGAACTACTGGATTTGGAAGTGGTAACGCTCCGGGTTATGGTGGTAGTAGTGGTCCTGTACAAGGAACCGGTTTTGGAAGCAACCAAGGATCAAGCGGTTTTGGTATAGGTAGTTCACCTGGTAAATATTATTATGAAAAAAAAAATTGTAAATTGTTTTATGTTTACATCGTGTAATTTATTTTTAGGCAATTATGGAAATAACAACATTGGTAGTGTTGGTACACAAGGACCAAACGGTTTTGGTAGTGGTAACATTGGATCCAAGCCAAGTTATGGAGGTACTGGAATTGGTGGACCTAGCAGTGTGGGTGGTGGAAATGCTGGAGCACAAGGACCTGGCAGTTTCTTTGGTGGAAACGGTGGTAGTCAAGGACCTAACAGTTTCTTTGGCGGAAACGCTGGTAGTCAAGGATCTAGCAGTGTAGGTGGTGGAAGTGCTGGAGCACAAGGACCTGGCAGTTTCTTTGGAGGAAACAGTGGTAGTCAAATACCTACTAGTTTTGGAAATGGTTTTGGATCTGGTAACTCACCAGCTGGAAATAACGACGATGGTTCTTACGAAGGCGGAGACTTCTCTGCTATACCCGGAGAGCCTGGTACAGACTACCCAATACTATCCGAAATACCAAATACTTCATTTACTTGTAACCAAAGATTACCAGGATACTATGCTGACACCGAAACCAGATGTCAAGTATTCCATATATGTTCTAATGATATTAAATACGATTTCTTATGTCCTAACGGAACAATATTCCATCAACAGCACTTTGTATGTGTCTGGTGGAATCAGTTTGATTGTTCAACTGCTGAAAGTCTATATGGCTTGAACGCTAACATTTATGACTACTCAAAAGTAGGTTCTCCGGGACAATCAGGTCCACAAGGACCTATCGCTAATTTCCCTGGTCAAGTTGGTCCAAATGGACCAATCGGTAACTTCCCAGCAATTTCTGGTCCACAAGGTCCAGTTGCAAACTACCCGGGACAGTTAGGACCACAAGGACCGACCGCTAATTATCCAGGTCAGTCTGGTCCACAAGGTCCAGTTGCAAACTACCCAGGACAGTCAGGACCACAAGGACCAACCGCTAACTATCCAGGACAATCTGGCCCACAAGGTCCAGTTGCAAATTACCCAGGACAGTCAGGACCACAAGGACCAACCGCCAACTATCCAGGACAATCTGGTCCTCAAGGACCAATTGCTAACTTCCCAGCAATTTCTGGTCCACAAGGTCCAGTTGCAAACTACCCAGGACAGTCGGGACCACAAGGACCGACCGCTAACTATCCAGGACAGTCTGGTCCACAAGGTCCAGTTGCAAACTACCCAGGACAGTCAGGACCACAAGGACCAACTGCTAATTATCCAGGTCAAACTGGTCCCCAGGGCCCAACAGCCAACTACCCAGGACAGTCAGGACCACAAGGACCGACCGCTAACTATCCAGGACAGTCTGGTCTACAAGGTCCAGTTGCAAACTACCCAGGACAGTCAGGACCACAAGGACCAACCGCTAATTATCCAGGTCAAACTGGTCCCCAGGGCCCAACTGCAAACTACCCAGGACAATATGGTCCTCAAGGTCCAACTGCCAACTACCCAGGACAATCTGGTTCTCAAAGTCCATCAGCCAACTATCCAGGACAAATAGGATCACAAGGCCCAACAGCAAACTATCCATCTCAAACCGGTGCGGTATTCCCGAGCCAACGTCCAAGTAGCTACCCAGGTGCACAATCTACACCATCATACCCATCTACCGGTGTGAACAGTAACGGTCGACCAAGTTCTCAAGGGCCGTTTGGAAGTACAGGCACAACACCTTACCCCAGTCAAGGAAGTACTGTGGGATCGTATGGTCCAAGCTCGACTTTATCAGGTGTATCGCCGACTCCTGCATCATACCCAGGATCAACCATATCTGATGCGCAGTTTGTAAACTCTTACAATAAGCCACCAGTACCAGACAGAGAATACTTGCCACCGTATAGAAAATGATGACCTAAGCTCAAAATTGCCATAATTTAGTTTTACTATCAAATTTATTACTTAGTGTTAGATTTTTTTATATTATTTTTATTATTGAACATTATTAATATCACAATAGCTTGTTTCGCTTATATAAAGTCAATTATATTATAAATAATGATCTAAATACTATATAGAAGAGAATAATTTAAAAATTCACCTAATCGTATCTACGTATTAAATTATGTATATAAAATGAATTATTTGTAATGACAAGCTATATCATCTTTTTGCAAATGTTATTAAATTATGCATCAATAACATATTACAATATCATACTCATTAATAACTACTTGTAAGGAGTGTTATTATAATATTGCTTTGTATTCATCAAAAATCTTTATACTTTTTTTGCTTTTTTTTATACTTTTGTACTACATATTATTATATATATATATAAGTAATCTATTAATCATATATCGAAAACTGTGTTACCATTACTTTAAGCGATGTGAACAACATTATGAAATAGAATTGATTTTTAGTTTACAAACAAATGTTTTATTGTGCAACGGACTTTCCAAACCCATCATAATAATACCTAATCCTAATAATGTACAGATAACACAAACTTCTTCAATAGTTACACAAAATATTTTAATATTTGAATATTGAATACAAAATTATAAAATTATATTTTATTTAGCAATAGTGTACACAAGTATGAAGTACGAATAATTGATTTACCTACTTAAAATAATTTTATACAAATACTAAAAAAAATCTATTTATATTTTAGTTACTCATAATATAAAATATAAATATTGAAATCTAAGTGATATGAAAAAATTCTGCGTTCGAGAACAACTGCTGACTAGGTACCACTCAACTATACTATACCGGATCTACAATCAATTAGAGTAAATAATAAATATAACTAACACTTCGTGAAAAAAATAAAACAATACAATTCAATTTAATTTAATCAAAAACTTGCGTATAATTCAATTGAAAATAATTTATAAAACCAACTATGTACACATTATTAATTATATAGATTTTACACTATAGTTCCCACTACCCAGTCCACAGTTTACTATATTATAGATCAAGAAATATATTTATATTTTATACGATTACATAGACAGCGTGAGGTGAGCGAATTGTGCCGGCGAGCTCTTGATTCTCAGTGGACTGTAATTTTGTTTTATTGCATTCATTAATTTTCTGAGTGACCACTCAAGGAGATGCATTTTAAAAATCAAACAATTAAAATTATCATAAGTTTGTGTGGTATTGACTATTGGAAGATGGAAACCATGTTCTATTAAATACTCGTGTATACACAATAATGAAATACTTTTAAATATTGATCATCAGTAGGGCTTGGGTTTTAAAGCATATGCTTTTTTTATGTATGAGATAGAAATCTAATTTTTATACATAAATTAGTTTCACGTCATTCTAATTCTAAAATAAACCAAATTATTTTTGCTTTTTTATTATTTAGAAGCTTTTTTTTTTTTTGTTGCTTTTTTCAATTATTTCAGCTGTAGAATTATTATATGTTTATGATGCTATTAAAGTAATAATAAAAAATCGAGTTAATAAGAAACGTGAAAACCCAGAATGCAGACTATTAGTGTGTAATTTGAAACCTTTTGTATGAAGTATGCACCGATCACTTCGGTGGATGTAGAGAGTTCGTTTTCTACGTATCAGTTTCACTACTGCAAATCTAAGGAAATACAATACATGGTAGTTCATTCTTTTTTTAATTTATAATAATTTTTCAAATTGTTGTGTTCATTTCTATAAAACTAGTTTATGTTAATTTTTGGTCATGGTATTTTTGAAAATAAATATACTTATAAGCTATTGCATTATTGCATAGGTAAGTAGCTTTTATCGCGGGCCTGACTGAAAAAAATATTTTTTGTAACGAAAAATCGTAAGACGCGTACCTATACGATCTTATTGTTATTATTATTATCTGCGGTCGACGGAGTTGGTGTCGTGTTCTGTTCCCGACTCGACCGGCTCCAGACTGGCGGGCGCCCTCCGCGGTCCGCCACAGAACACGGGACCGGCCGCAACGGGAGATGGTAAACTGCGGCAAAATTTACCTTTTTCTAAAAGTCGATATGTAAGCTGCGGCAAAAAAAAAATTAAGATTATACAATCTGCGACAAAACCGATAAG
>VUJU01001056.1:34648-69969 GCA_009835225.1 Aphis craccivora | reverse complement strand
GGTATCAACGTAGGTACCACACACGAATTATTATAAATTATTATAATATATTTACGCTATTGCGATTGCCACTGTCGTCACCGACTGCACTTATATATAGTATATACCTATAATATATTTAATATTATATAGATATATTATAAACAGCGTATAAGTTGTCTGCTTATTTTTTTACTAATTAAAAATGAATCGTTTATATGTTGCGTTTTATCCCGTCCGCTCATATTATTCCATCATACATTTCCGTTAAATCGTAAATCTACAGAATACTGTAATATGATGTTATATGTATTTGTATATTATTGAAAAAGATTTAATAATATACCTAATTAAAATGTATAATTCGTGTATAATATGTCGTTTGTGCCGCGAGTGGTTTACGGATCGGAGGAGGAGCATGGACGGGGACGCTTCTCGTTCATGAGAGGGGAGGAAATGTAAATAAACATCGGCGCCACTAGCCGTAGTATAATATTGAGGATATAAGAACAGCAGCTACCAGAAGAAACCTATATACACGCGCTCGTTTATCGGACCAAGACCACACACGTGGAACACCCTCGTTTACATTATGTTGTGTATATATATGCGCTTCTATATGACTATATAATATATATGTATTTATATAATATAATGCGTGTATAGAGCTATCTCTATATTGACCACCCATCCGCCGCACTTGTAGCGACCCACAACGCCTCTTTGCAATAAGAATATCTTCATTCGCTTATATTATTAGGTACTATACATGTCTACATTCATTTGTACAAATGTTACAGGTATATCTTTTACTTAGTATTTTTCAATAATGGGAATAATAGTTTGATTGTTCCGCAAAATTATGTGAATATGTACCAGAACATACCTATGTATTGAATTTTCGGTATTTTTAAAATATTTTTGTCCCCATATATAAATAGGAAGCCTAAATAATGTAAATCTATATTGACTCAAACTTAACAAACTACAATAATTCAAAAAATTTCAATTATTTTCGTAATAGTTACCTACTTTTGTTTTAATTTAATATTTTTTGTTTATTTAGAATTTGGATCTTTTCGTTGTATAATATTATATATTATATACACACACATATAACTAAAATCATCAAACAAATATCAAGTTAGTAATCATTTGATACACGGGGGGATATAGGGGATATATGCCCCCCGTGACCTTATATATATATACACTTTATAAAATATTCTTATAATAATAAAAAAACTAAAATAATTTTTTTCGGATTGTAATAATATGATGTAACATTTTTATTATGTTACCTATACCAATTTATATAATAATATATCATTTTATATCGTTATCCTTACCACCCTTATATGTATATATATAATATATATATATATATATACGTGTATAAATCGGTATTTATAATTTAATGGCTTTTTATCTGATGACACTATGAAACTTTTTTTTATTTTTTTAGGAATGTCGTTCAAAGTATAGAATAACTAGTAAACATTAAAAAAAATTTTTTCGTGCGAATACGAAATCTTAAGCTAGTTTTATATATAATGTACAGGCAATTGTAATTTGTAACTTTTTATACATATAAAATTATAAAAATTTGTTTCTTTTCTTATTATTATTTTTGTTGTTGTTGTACAATAATAATTTAAAAAAATTACTTCCACTTCAATATAAAGGTAACTATATAATCTAAATTCAAAATTCAAAATTATAAATATGTAACATTTCAATTAATTATTTTGACATTAAACTGTGTAATTTTACAAAAAATGTATTCTTAATTTTTACTACACTATTACTTTATATTTGTTTAAGTACCTAGATGATGTAGGCACCAAGTAACAACTATAATGGTTTTGTATGAATTAAAATAAATAAACAACAATTTAAAATTATTAATGCTAATTAATAACCATAGTATAAATTAATTTATTATGTTATTAAAATTTCATATTGTTTATGTAGGTACCTATATTATGTTTTACATCACACACTGGCATATTGTGATCATACTATATATTTAAATTTTAATAGTATAAATTGAAACACATTTTCAAAAACTGGTCTTGAAGAAGTATTTATATAAATGCCGAAAATGATGAGCCATAAATGTCTACAACTTCCGTAGCTTAAATTATATTATAGTTACATGAACCTTATTTTAATAAACAGTTTTTTACTTTGGTAACACTTCATAATTGTGCCAAAATATGAAGGATAACTGGCAATAAAAATTTTAAAAAACCTATTTAACTTCACTGTTCGTTACACAGTTCACGTGATCATAATAAAGTCGTTTTTATAATTTGTTGTACTATATTATGTAACACTGACGTCTATCCTGTAAGACTTGAGTGATAAACGAATCACAAGAGAGTATACTCAGATGCGTGAGAAATTAACTACGTGTCTATCTATATTTGATTACGATCATACCATTGAAGTAAGAAATATTTAAGAAATATGAGAAAACCCATAAACCTAATCTCTATTCTTTAATCTCGCATATTCAATTTCACGTTACGTTAAGGTATATATTTCATAGGTAAAATAATGTTTGTGATTTTTCAGTCTGCCGACTTTTAATCTTATAAGTAATAACTCATGTTTTCATCGTTTAAAGGTTAAACACGCATCTTAGTTTAAAATATTCTAAAACGATTTTTATGTTCTAATAATATTATATAGGTAGGTACCTATACTTTACATTAAACTTAAATTTAAATAAATTTAACAAGAAAATAAGGAAATAATATATAGTAAAAGACAATTAATTTTACGTTTTAAACTATGAAATAGAACATTGCTTGTAGTTTTTATATGGTTTTGTACTAGTACTATAGTTTTATAGTAACTATATATAATATGTATTAACAATGAAATAATATTGAATGATTTGAACATAGGTAATAGGTATAGCCTAGAGAGCCTATATAGCTTATATAGGCTCTCTAGTATAGCCTATTTATAGGTCATATTTTGGCAGACAATATAAATGTGTTTTCCCCTCTACTACTTAAAACTTATAACAATAAAACTATAACATAGCAACATATTATACCTAATTAGCCACTTAAATTTAGAATCTAAACTTTTGACTTTAAATACACATTATCATCACCTATATCGCTATCATAATTTATTTTCATATAATATTACAAGATGTATGTATATCTGTATATATAAATACTACCTTACCTATACAAAATTCACAAATAATGTAATATAAGTATTATATTTTTAATTTTTAATCCGACTTGTGCAAAAATGTTATCTGCTTACAAAATGATTTAACCATGTAATCAATATACATATAATACCTACTTATTACTTAATTAATAGAATAAAATGTCTCTAATAATAAATACCTAAAATCAGTTTGATTTGAATATTAATTCATAACTTTACAAAAATTACAATCTATTAAAATACAATAATGAAAATTGAATGCATATTTAAATAATAATAATTTATTAATGAATTTGTATAATACGATCTATAGATTAAAAATGTAATTAATTGTATGATAATACTTTATTGTAATGTTGATAATAGTGATAATAGTTCGTTCAAGTAAGCTATAGTAAGCTACCGAGTATAATAATGAAATAATTACTTATAGTTACATTTTTCGTAAAAAAATTATATTTTCTGTTGGGGAGGGGCCGAGGGGGGCTATCAACGGTAATTCATTGAAATACAGCCATCGTGCTTATACCCGTGGCAATTTTTAGATATATAATCTGTATAGTCTGTAGAACATACATTAAAATTAGAATACGATATTCTTATTTTTTTTCTCCTATCGTATAATATTTACCGATCTGTTGACTGTTCTACCCATGAATCCAACCATTGGCTTTCAATAATAGCCATGGACGCATTACGCACGTTTAATGATAATTTGTAGGAACTGTATTATTTTCCATTATTACAGTAAAAACGTGTCTATTTTCAGGTCACCATCTACACTACATGTCTACATACATACATAGGTATATTAAATGTAATATAACATTGTGAATATTAGTGTATGTATATGTAATATAAAAGTATATATCAAAATAGGACATATTATATACCTGAGTCCTGAATACAATTTGACATTATTATACTTATTTTAATAAATTGTGTTTATTATCGTAAACATAATTAATGGTTATTAGAATAATTGTTAATTATAAGTAGAAATATGTCCGTTATCTATTTAACATTTTAACATCAGATGTTTTTAATTTGTGTTACTTTTTTAAGAACGTACCTATTCTGCAGTTGCTCTATTTTATAACAATATAGTCAATAGTGATTACTGATTTTATTTTTGAAACTCGGAAGCAATTATCGCACCAAGTAAAAATATTAGTTTATGTGTTTATTGAATAAGCGCTATGAAATCAAGGATTATCAATATATTATATCGATGTTGACTTCCTCTTGCACTTGGACCATGTGACAAAACCAATATATTATATAACAACCGCCATAGAAACAGGACATTTATATAAAATCCATCTGTTTTACGTGTTTAATATGCCATTGAAGCTCTTCTACTGCGAATTTATTGGATCGTATATTTTCGGAAGGGTCCAAGGGTTAAAAATAAAAGATTTCTATAAAATCCATAATGTTACGTTTTATATTTTGTACATTGACGTAATATAATATACCTACATAATCTTACACATATAGTTCCCATTCGTCTTTCGCATAAAAGATAACATTCTAAACGAGTAACGACATTCGAGGGTTGGCCACCGCTTGGACTGCAGACGCTGCAGCAGTTATAATAAGCGTGAACATGCGTGTACGACAGATGTGAAGTAGCGTTTATTATATTATTATATATATTATATTCGGCGTCACCGGCGTTGATAATATTATATGATCCGGTCGGGTAGTTTGATGACGACTATACGCGACATGCCCGCCCTGCCCGTCCCGGCAACCCTCTCAAAGACAACCGCTACGGCAGTACATATTATATATACGCACATACGCTGCACGTACATACACTATATACCTATGGGTATTAAGTGTATATATATATATATATATATACAATGTAATATATTTTATAAAATTGTCTGTTAAGTCTGTTCGCCGTGTATTATATACATTATATTATACAGAGATGGCTGAGGCCGCCGCCGCAGCATCCGTGCGTCCGGTCCTAATGACTGGAAACGGACAATCACAAATTACCGTACATATTATATATATGCTATATATATATACCATATTTATATGCTGACAATGAATGACGGCGGCGACGAAGACACGACCGTGTATATAGTGTTGTATATTATACGCGTGTGTGTGTGTGTGTGTGTGCGATGAGAGGAGGAAGGGCAAGGAAAATTCAAGAATTTATATCGGCGGCGGCGTCCAACGTCAAAAGCGGTACATTTGACACGGTCCGTTGGCCTCGCACACGTACAACCGAGGCGGCCGCGGCGACTGCACACACACACACATAAGCGCTCGAGCTAACCTAACCCACGTAGCCTACACGAACGTTGCTTCGATGCTGTGAGGCTATTGGATAGAGTAGTGTATACCTACATCATATAATAATACAATATAATAATATTTTATTAACATCCGCGGGGAGTTCTCGAAATTTCGAGTATTGATCACTTGGTGTAAAATATTATTCCTTTTTATCGTCGTCTTTATATATTTATTTGACACGATGTATACATTATTTTATCGAAAAATACGCTGTTTCATTAGTCCCGGAATGATAGTTTGACTGTATATATGATCACTATATATATATTATATATTATGCAAATGCAAGACTCGAGTATATAAGTATGCGTACCTATATAATAACTATAGTCAACATATATATATATTATATAAACCTGGTATACACGCGATTACAATATTTATTTTGAGCATACGCACACCAACGATAGTAAAAGTGTAAAACACATGTTAGTAGTTTATGAAAAAAATAAGCCTTAGACCTATATCCTTGTACGTACGCATCAAGGGAAATAGTGTTGCAGTTTTATTAAACACTTCAAGAGGATAATATTATCCATATACAATATTTATATGATTACATATAAGGATATTTATAAAGCAATAATAAAAATGTCTTAGTAGGTACTTAAATCGGCTATATCGGAGAGGAAGTTCGAGAGAGGATTACACTCGAGTTCTCGAAGCTGGACTGTCAAAATATTGAAAATGTATTAGGTATATGGACAGTTTATACTTGCAGTTTGTACTAATGTATATATTGATATTATTAAGAAATAAGAATTAAAAAAAAACTCGTTTTGATAATGTTTATATTTTATATACAATACATAAATATATTATTAAATTGTCATACAGCACTACAACATTCAACAGAATATACTGCAGACACGTCTAATATAGTGTTTTAGACAACTTAAAATAACAACATGCCACAGCCGATACCTCGAACTATTTGTATTTAATTTGATTCGTATTAGTATATGGTATGTTTTTAGTTTTATCAAGCAATAATTAGTGCCATTCTGATGGTATGTATTCGGTGTTCGTGTTCCCCCCAAGGCAGTTACCTAAACATTTTAATTGACGATATACATTTTTAGTGTCACGTACCATAGTACACCAATTATATACCGACATACCGTGTATATAATACATATATATATAATATGATTTTACTTATAAAGATGTAAATTGTTTGTCTTAAACCAGCGGTTCCCAACCTTTTTGAAACTACATTACCCATAAAATGGATTAGATATTAGAAAATACCCACACATTCCCTCCAAAAAAAAATTAAAATAATAATAATTTTTCATTGATTAATTATTAGTAGGTAATCGCTTAAGCTATAGGTAAACAATAAACATCAGTTTTATTATTATTTATTACAATTCTAGTTCAAGTGACTGATACAGAGTCATCATTGAGTCAATAATAATATATTAATATATAGGTAGTACAAAAAATAAACTATCCTATTTTTATCCCTAAGAAAATCTCGTTTTACCCCTTAGGGGATAGTTACCCCCAGATTAGGAATCAATATCTTAAACTCTTATATAGTCTAAATCGTCGATGCATATATAATTTGTTATTAAGTTAATAAATTTTAAGTATACCTATTTGTTTTATAAACTTTTTAATTGTAAAATATTTATTTAGGTATTATAGTTTAATATTATCACTAAGTATAGTTACTGCTATAGCCTTTATGTATTAAAATATTAAAAGGTCAAAGTATTACAGCAATACAGCATTACATATAATATATTTATATAAGAACAAAAACAATATGAACAGAAATCCACGATACCTATATTATACAGATTAGAAATTAGCAGTCTTGCTTCTTATTTTATAATTAATATAATGTAGATATTAAAATATCATATAGACAAATTACTTACCTACATTTTGTTTTAAGTTTTCTGTAGTAAAATAATACATAAAAAGTTGCATGTACATTTTTAGAATTTTAGAACCCACTATACTATAGTGAAACTCAGCCTAGAGGTTTTAAAGCATACATATTATAATCTTAAAGAAAATTTAAAAATGTGCCACCATTCACGTTTGTTTTCAGAAACCATAAGCTATACGCAAGTAGTTAAGTCAATCGAGTGGGTTTTACCTATCCCTTAATCAATTCTACGCCTAGGGGCAGTTAAACTCTCCGCCCCCACCTAAACACCACTATTATACTATCCATACTTTCTTTAGAAAAATCGTGCAAACAGATTTTTCGTTTCTGTATTTTAAAATTTCAAACAATGCAGATAAAATCGGCTATCCAAATTATGTTTTCCAACGTATATCCCCACTAGATAAAATCATAAATACGCCACTGTATAACTATATAGGTATATCTATAGGCTATAGTATAATATTATATAATTGGGATAACTTTTGTTTATTGCAAAAATAACTGTTGAGTGGGAGACACGCTTGTGAACATACCTACATTTCATCATGACGTGTGCTCAACTTAGATTTCTTGGCACTGTTTTGATAAAATAATTAGTAAATTATGCAGTATACATGCGTATCATGCGTTTATACACAACAGTTGGTATATAGCTGTGCAGTGTGCATAATATTCAACGGAAAATTAGCCATAACCAGGAAAGTTCCTGGTATCCCGGTAGTCGTATTATAACTCTGGGCCGATGTACTTGGATTAAAAATATTACACTATAAATAAGAATATTCCTAAAAAAATGTTTTTATTATATATATATTGGGTGGGTCTGTTACATGGTAATTTCTCGGGCTAAAATTCCAATCCGCCACTGCCTATACTAATGTAATTTACAATACAAGGCTAGGTTCAATAATATATGTCCTAACCAGTGGCTTATTTAAGGGGGGGCCAAGGGGGCAATTTCCCCAGGCAACACTTGTTTCGGGGGCAGTAATTGTAATTGGAAGGTTTTATTTTTAAACTGATTTAAACAGTTGTAAAAAAAAAAAAAAAAAAAAATGTGTACCCAGGGCAGCAAAATCCTAAATACGCTGCTGGTCCTAACTCCTAAGTTCAATCTGCCCAACCCTGTAGGGATTTTCCCAATAAACAAATTATGACGAATGGTTTTCGAATGAAAGCATGTTTTTAATAAGAATAGATAAAAAAAATAAGACACACGACACGCAGAAAGGTAGCTCTGAACCCGGCTTGAGGAATAAGGACTTAAATACGTTTAATGGGTAGGTAGGTGGTGTTTACATATTTTACAATTAATAATCGTTTGGGTCGAAAAAACATTTTATTTGTTCTAACCTTTTAACAATAATTTTTGTTGTAAAAATCGAATTCCAATATTAAACATGTCGTTGTTTGTTGATGAACTTTAAATTACAATTACATACAGTATATAGTGATAAACCAAAAACATACTAACACGATTGACACAATAAAATACAATTTACCAAATATTATTTGAGGTATTTACCATTTTTCCTTAATTAGGTAAAAAATAATACCAGATTAACCTATATATTGTGTAAGATATCATAGAAATGCAGAGAATAGAGATGAATTGTGACATCGAAATTTAAGGTTTTAGATTAAAGACTGCTGACGTAAGATCACCTGGTAGCGAGTTGATAATTTTGTACGGGTTGGTGGCGGGGCGTATAACAAACAAGTACCAAAAACATTGTACTTATTTATTTTATTTTTTTAACGAGGTAACCTATATAAATATAAACATAAATAATATTAGACCGGAGAGAGACGTTTAATCATCTGGGCGGCCGCTCGCGCGGAAGTCGTGTTTTCGTACGCACGGCGGCGACTAAAAATGCGTTTGGCGGCAGATGAGGCTGCAGCGATCTACAGAGAAAAAACAAGGGCGCGCGCCCGCATTTATTATCGCCGTGTGTGTAGCAGCCTGCTGCAGCAGCTGCAGCTGCCTGCGATGTTGTACCGTCGTTCCCGCACGGTAATGTCCGTCGCGTCCCGTGCCGGCACTGTAACGACGGCCCCGACCATGAACAACTTACTTACTACTACAACTACGGGCCGTAATAATATTCCATATTATTATTCTGCTGTACGTTGTATATACGGTGCTGCCGACCGTGAGTTATAACCACGGTTACAACATTACCGGGTAGTGGGAGAAATTCGGCCATCTGCCGCCAGCCCACCGCGCCACTGCCGCCGCAGACTTGAGACCACCGTGCCGGGCACACTCGTCGGCGCTGTTGAACGGTCTCTTCGGGAAACCTTCTCCCATTCCGATCCGACTGCCGCGCCGAACGCAGCTCTCCACATTCCGCCGTGCGCCTACGGCCGCTGTTCGCCGTTCTCCTACCGTAGTGTGTGTGCGTGTGTTATGCCGTGTGCGTGGTGCTCGTCTGTGTAATATGTAATATCGTCTAATACGAAATTGTTAACAATTTAAAAAATAATATAATACATAGCTACGTGTAAATATCGTGTGAGCCGAGTTCCTTGACGGTTTATTCCCGTAATTTGATGCGATAATATCGGTATTGTGTTGAATTGAGTAATGTTATCGTAGTGTTTTTTTTCCGCACAATAATGCATGACTTTTTCTATAAAACACCGTGGTTGTCCGGTCATTAATATGGTATAATATATAAAAGTATAAAGGTACCGCACAATAAACGACATTACCTAGATAGGTACAACTATCTAGGTTACTATCTAGTGTTAGTAGTTACTAAACGTCGCTTTCCGTCTTAAAAATCATTTACCCCGAAACGATTTTTTATGACGAACAATCGCGAATCGTTTTTATTTCCCAATGAGGATACATTCGATTAAAAGTGATGCAGTGGAGATATGGTCGACCAAGTTTCAGTGGACTTGTACGTGAGGACCACATTTCAAGATGCACAGGTCGCACGTAGACAAATTGAAAAGGTACGTTCGAATCTTCGTGGTTTTGCGTTATTTAATTTACGGTGACGATGTGCATTTACAACTTTACAAGGTATGCAACTGCACATGGATTTTAACGTTACGACACTTCCCTCTGGAATGCTAGCTTAACAATCCTGTGTATATTATAATATCTGCGTTGAGTTCACCCTTAGGCTCAATTTAATTGACCTTATTCGCAGGCTAATGATCTCCAAGTCTTGATATTGGCTTTTATAATATTCTTGTTATCAGTACCTACTACTGAGTCGCCGTTCGTTCATGTCATGGGTTTGTTAATAGGTACCTACTTGTGAAATGTAAAAATCGTACGCTGTATCGAATTTCTACGACTAGCGTTCGAATAAAATATTTACGACGTTGTGTAACTATGCCGTCGTTAGTGTAGTTACTAATTTTCATTACTGTTATTTTAGACGTAAAAAATAATTGTGAAAAAAATGTGTGGACACTTAAATTCGATCGTAGAATTACGTACGCAAACATAGACACATGGTTAGAAAACTATGACGTATATCATTAGTAATTTTAATTAATAAACAAAATCAGAACCGGTGTTGATTAATTTTTTGTGTTTTCTTGATCTAATGTTCTGTTAAATTTGTTCAATACTTTTAAATGCTATACATTACTGCATAGTATGACATGTTAAATCTACGAATTATAGACTTACAATTATATTTAACTTCTAATTTTACTTAGTTTTGTGTGGGGTTTCATGTCTTTTGAAACGTGTTTCGTATTGCAATTTTAAAATTGTTTGGAACCATCTATTATGTCGACTATCCCTTTGTGTTGGAAATGTGCCGGTTCATTAGACATATTTAATACAAATATAGGTACCTATATCTTCTGAAACGTTTAAATACTTCGACCGCAGTATACCAACCACCCCACATAAAGATTCATCATAAAATGTATTGGTATAAAAAGAATTTTTAAAAAATATAATATTTACAGAGACTGTTTAACTGTTTCATATTTCTTTGGCCCTCGTCTCATTTGCCTTACCCACTGCAAAAGACAGTGTCATATTATTACTACTATTAGTATGATTTGTAATGTGATGTGTTTTATTGAGTGTTTTAAAATCCTAACGTTTTCTTAAAGGTATTGTGAATAATTGATAATCATTATATTATGCACATGATGTAATTATTAATAGATTATTAAAATGGTAAATGTTTATACCTATTAAAAGTTCTACGTTTTATAATATTTATAAAAATTCAGTGCAAGACTAGGGTGTTTCGTAAAATTAATAAACAATTTCACCGCAATTTAATTTTAAATATTTTTAATATTTAATGACGTTTTTAACATTTGTCATTCATTAATTATAACTAGAATATCCTTGTACCTATTATTATCAGCATTTTAAAATTATTTTTTTTAATAAAAACAAAAACTTCAATATATACTTCGTATTAATATAAGAATATCACTTTATAGAGTCAGTGGTATATTTTCAAAAATTTTCTGAGGGGGTCCTAAGTTTATACATAATTAAGTATGTAATTTATATAAACTATGATAATATTGATAACTATATACCTATTGCCTTTATCACACATTATATTTAGCCGTAATTTGGAAACCGTCGTCGGAATACACAGAATACAAATTTCTATGCTTATTACTTAACTATACTGCAGTAATATGAATAGGTTTTTTTCCTCTGAAGGGTCCAGACCCCTGGACCACCCCCGTAAATACGCCACTGTATAGAGTGATGTACTTTGAATATTTACTTGGTGATAAGTGATGATTGATGAACGGTTATTGTATTACACTATTAGATATTAATATCGGGTTGCACACTTGCACAATCACTAAGCATTTAATGAATTAATATAATGAGCAATGGTCCATTAAGTTAATCATACATTAATATATTATGCGACCCTGCAGAACTTTACTGTTAAATGCATATTAAGGACTGCGGTTTTAGTTTTTTGATAAGCCATTATGTTAGATCTAACTATCTTAACGGTAACGTTATAGTATACAATTGTATATTATTTGGTAAAACAGCGATAATGTTAAAAACGACGTTTTGACCCGTACATGAGACCATATGGGATGTTGCTTAGGAGTGATTTTGATTTTTCTATACTGTATTATCCGATCGTATTTAAAGATGTAATCATATTTTTGTGTACATATTACACGGGACACCTTTTGTAGGAGACTGTACCGGCCTTTGAACATAACGCGTATTTAATAAGGTTGGTATTGATGGTTTTGTTCATTCGTCAGTTAAATGTTCATCGTCACATTTTTATTCGTATCTCAGTGGTCAATGACTAAGTGTTAGGTGTCAGGTGAGTAGTATAAATGTTGTTATGTAAGTAGGCCTGACAGTTGAAATATTTCGTCATGCCTTTTTTAATAATTCAGTTTTTTCATTTTTAGTATTGGAAATTAAAAAAAAAAAAAATCGGGGAAAATCCTTATTTCGTATTGTTCTAACTCTGCATATCATTTTAACTTTCAACATAATAATATTATATTACGTATTATATCTATAAAATACAATAATTATAATTATCACTTAATGATTATCAAAAAATTGTAATATACTTAGTGTAAAATATTTACCTTACAGTGCAATGCAACAATTCGATCTTCTGTCGGGTTTCTTTTTAATATGGTTGCTATGTATATGTTGAATGTTTCTCTGGTATAGTGGTATCTATAAATACAAGTAGTAGGCACTCATTACCTGTTAGAAAAAAATCAGCATATCTACTTATTACTTACGTCTTTTATTATATTATTATATATTTCTTAATAGTTTGAAGTTTCACTTGATAAGAAAATGACAGTATACCTATATAATTCGAATGCATGATATTTAATGATAAATAATAATACAAGAGTAATAAAACAATTAACAAACTAAACTGTGTGGGTCATTTTATATTGAAAAAATATCGTTACAATAATATGATCGTGGCTGTTAACGTTTTGTATTAATTAAAATTATATTATTTCAATTTTTTTAATAACCCATTAAATATAGATTACAAACATAATAACTGTTTTTAAATATAGTTAATAATTATATATTATGTTCAAGTTGTAACGAAATTACGTATAGTTGTAATAATGTATAAGTATATCTAGCCTTTAAAACAGGAAGGTTAATGTAGTTATTATTTTTTGACCCAAAACCTAAGTATTCGGCATATGTTTTTAAAATAGTCATTCTATTACACACAGTATACTGGGCCTATTGCTACCAGGAATGATTATATATGTTGCAACCAGTCTCCTTTTCCCTGTGATTGAGGTGTCTGGGTGGTCCTCATGATTTCACACAACACAATGTTGTCCCTATGTATATGGATATATTATGTGTGTGTGTGTGTGTGTACACGAGCGTTAAGGAAGTAACATCCAGCTGGCACATTGCTCCCACTGATCTCGAAACAGTGGTTCTCATATTTTATTAAATATTTTACTTAGACACTAATATTACGTACTATAATATTGTATTTTATTAGTTAACTCTTACCTGTTTAAAATAAGATACATATTATTATACTGCTATCGTCGGAAACAATTATCAATTTTTGATAATTATTATTAGGCAATAGGCATTATTATTAAAATCGGTAATTTAAACCTTTTAATCATGTAAAATGTAAATAATATACCTAACACTAGATTTGTGGTTTCAGGGCAAAGCTTCGGGACGTTTGTGTGCTGTGCGGTTTAGAGCTTGGGAGCAAAAGTGCTTGGAGCGATTGGGCAGGTCAATCCATCGCAAAACTCATGTATTCTTTCTCCCACTGTTGTTGGGCCTCGGAGTTCTGTTGGCTGGATTCAAAGCCTTCGATAAGAACTCTCAATTTGATCAGTTATGGGTTGAATGTAAGTTATTTCAGTTATTAGTTATTATTATAATAATTATAATTATAAATAAATTATGTACTTATAATTTATACAGCGGGAGGCCGTCTGGAAACGGAATTGCGTTATTCAGAATCGGCGCTTGGTGAAACAGAAAGCGTCATACATTTGTTGGTCACACAGACAGCCAAAGAGGCTACTTCTCCGGAAGTGCCTCAACAGCGGCTTCTTCATAGAAAAGCGTTACTCGCTCACCTGCAGCTCCTTAAAGCCGCGTCTCATGTCACAGTCAACCTTTTTGACGTGTAAGTCACCTGATCTGAAGTTTTATTATTTTTTTTTTTACAAATAATAAATTCTTCTTCTTTTTTATTTAACAGGACATGGAGTCTTAAAGACATTTGCGTGTCGCCAAGCCCGCCAGATTTTGAAGTTCACTATATAGATACTGTAATTTTTTTTCCTATTATCAAAAACTAAATTTATTTATTAATATTTTTTTTATTTTCTAGATATTTGAAAATATGATGCCTTGCGAAATAATTACTCCTTTAGATTGTTTTTGGGAAGGTTCCAAACTTTTGGGACCAGAAAATCCTATAACAGTCCCGTAAGTACCAAGTTTAAATTGGCTTTTAACCTTAAATGTATTATACTAAATTTATATTTTTTATTGTAATTAGTGGTGTTGGAAATGGTATTAAATGGACTAATTTAAATCCTCAAAGTTTAATGAAATCTATTAAAACCATGCCGGGAGAGTCCTCTTTTCCATTTGATATGCTTGAAGCTTATATGAAACGAGTAAGTGTTAAGTGGAATATTATTACTATAGAATAAAATATAAATATCATAAAATAATTTTTATTGATGTTAATAATTTAACTATAGGCAGGAATCAATTCAGGTTATCAAGAGAAACTTTGCTTAGATCCAGAAGATCCTGACTGTCCAGAATCAGCCCCAAACAAAAAAACCAAAAAAGTGAGTTTGTCAAATATAACCTCTTGTGAAATAACTAGTACAATTTTAGGCTTACATTTGATAATAATTACCTTGATACCCAACCTTGTAACTATTAACATAACATTATAATAGTATCATTAATTCAACCTCTTGAACTAGTTAATTATTGGCATGTAATCTACATTATATTTGAAGTACAATTAATTTTAAATTAATGGATAAAAATTGTCATTTAAGTATTTTGTGTATTATTAATAATAACATTGGATGTGAGGTAAATCTTTTAATTAATTAATTTAAAAATAAACGTTTTTATTACAACCTACTAATAGTTATAGCTATAAATAGAAAACGAACATCCTTTATAAACATTGATAAATAAGTGTTATGGACTGATGGCTCATTTCTATAAATATTATAGAAAAATGAACTGCAATTCTTTCTCATCCAATGTAATTTTTTTGATCAAATACATTTTTAAAAGGAAAAGTTGGTAAACTTCACTTGCTCAAATATCTATTTATTTGTTAACTGTGTTATTTGTCTTCCTTCTTTTTTTTGATCATAAGTCGTATATTCGTATATTAGGTAGGGAATCTAGCCAATATGTAACATTTAGGCCCCCCCCAGACAACATATATAACTTATTTGCATAACAAAGACCTCTTGGGAGGCATTGTGTTCGACGGAGCCTATTCATGTCTTGTCATAGCCAAACACACATAACCAGACACTCGCTCACTCGTTCTCTCCCCCCCTCCCACTTTCTTTTTCACCGATGCTCGGGGTAATTGAAGTCGGTATACCAGTGAACTCGAGGACCACACACGCAACTCTGGAGCTATCATTCTTGGTCGGTGATGCCTTCATTATGGTTAAGGTAATAGGCCTTGGGCTATACACAATGCACACTGCACAGCACCCAAGCATTCCTTCGCATAAAAAAAAAACACCAATATCACCTTACTTTTGATTTTTATTATAGCATTCTTTTCACATGTCTCACCTATATAACGAATTAAAATATTTTGTGTTAAAATGAAAAAAAAAATGTAAATATCCACAAGTACACGATGCAACATGGTACAAACACACACGAACACATACAAACAAAAATACCTATGTATAATTATTACAATATTAACTACATTTATATATTTATTGAATTAAAAGACTCAATAAATAGAATATTTTATATTAGCATCTTAATTTGGTAATTAATTGATTTAACATGCCAAGTATTATTCCGTGGATTGATTTTGGATGTATAGTCTGTTTAAGGTGGTCTCAATGTTGGTGGGCTTATTTGTTAAAAACGCAATTTTTTTCTTCACTACACATTTACATTGCACGCGGAATTGCAATAATAAATCTCAATAATATTTTATATTTTATTTTTGGCATTTGTGTACTGTATAAATGGCAACTCAGCGCGCGTCTGTTTACTTCATGGGAGGTCTCCATATCTTTCAGTGTGTATGTATGTGTGTGTGTGTTAGTGCATTGAAACCCGAACACTGAACAGTTTCATCCTTGCGTCTTTATATTTTTTGATATGTTCTTAGAATGCCGGTCCCCAGTCGTAACACTATATTGCTCATGACTTTACCTGATCATAATTTAACGGCTTCGCCCTCCCTCCCGGCCATTGCACGCAGAAAAAAAAAAATCGAAAACCGTTCTCGCGTTCACCTGCTGCTTAAGTCACATTCTTGGAGAGCCTATATTACACCATAATATATTATATTCTTGGGCAAGACCTCATATGAATGGAAAAATATCACAAAGCAATATTTCACATTGTAAGTCAGAAGATTGAGTTACACGCCAATGTCCAATAATAATGCATCGTTGGATACACCCATTCAAATACTGCAATCACTATACGTTCTACCTTGGTTAACCATAATGTGTGACATTTTGCAATTGTTACTATTTGAAAAAATGCCGACAGTCTTTTTGTTCGCCATTTTAGTTTCATCTGTTATTTTGTTCTTTTATCATTTCCAATTCTCGGTAAATAATTTTACAATCAGCCGACCATAAATAATTTATTATAAAAACTTAAAATAATAATCGTTTTCCATCATATGATTTTGATCTTGCAATCTTTGGATACTATTTATTTATTATTCATATCGTATGTGTTAAAAAATAGTTTCCCATCAAGTTATATTTTAAAATTTAAATAAAAATTATTAAAATAAAATTGTAATCTTATACAAATTATACTTGGGTAAATTGTGTCCCTGTAATTCTGTTAATGTATACAACTGCATTAGGTAAGTGTAGGTACTTATGGTAAAGATTTATTTAGTGTACATTTTACATGTACCAGCATCTTAAATGAAAGAATATATATATATAATAGGTATTCGTGTTCATCAACGGTGTAATATAATTAAAACATTATTATTCTAACAAGGCGTTCTTAATGAAAGGGGACAAGATCAATGCCCACATTTCCTGTACCCACATCCTTGTTGTTAAGATAACTATATTTTTCTAAGTAGGTATAACAAAAGTCCCTTACAGTGTTGTATTGTTGTAGGGGTAAAATATTAAAAGATATAATTATTTTTTTACTTTAATAGATTGTATTTCAAAAATAATTTTTAAAATAATAACAATGTTACAGATCCCTGATATTGGAGCAGAATTGGCCAATGGTTGTCGTGGATTTGCTAGTAAATATATGCACTGGCCTAAAGAATTGCTGTTAGGCGGTATTACTCAAAATAAAACAGGATACATCCAAAAGTAATTTTTATTAAGATAAATATTTTATTTTATTTTTTTATTAATGTTTTGTTTTGTATAAATAAAAAATTTCAGTGCTGAAGCATTGCAGTCAGTTTTTCAACTAATGGGCGAGAAGGAGTTATATGAATTTTGGCTACAAAGTTATAAAGTATTGCATTTTTCATGGGATCAAGAGAAGGCAGCTTTGGTGCTCAAAATGTGGCAAAAAAAATTCAATGAGGTTAGCATATGAAATAATATCTATATATATGTGTGTGTGTGTGTATGTGTGTGAATAAATATGATATATATAATTAATGTATAATTTTTAGTTACATTTTTAACTAGTTGTAAATATTTGATTGTAGGAAGTCAAAAAAGTGCTTAAATCCGCAACAATGATTCCATATGATTTTCATACATTTTCAACAATGTTACTAAAAGACTTACTTAATCAATTTAATTTTTTGGACCCTAAATTTATTTATATTGGATGTGCAATAATGGTAATTTTTTAAAATAATTTTTAAATATCAAAATAATTATAATAAATTATATGTTTTTCAGCTACTTTATGTTTCATTTATGCAAATAAATTTATTCGACCCTGTCAGGTCTCAATCAATCATTGGTCTGTTTAGTCTCCTGCTAATTCTTTTATCAATTGCATCTGGTATTGCTTTCTGTTGTCTTATTGGAATTCAAATACATTCTGCTACTATAGCTGTGAGTCAAAGAATTTATTTTATTTATATTTATGTATAGTATATACATTTTATAGAATTATACATAATGAATAAATTTTATTAATAAAAATAAGAATAGATAAAGATTATTTACTTATTAATTTATAACTTATAGGTTGTTATTTCAATTGCAACAGCCCAGGGAGTAAATAATATGTTTTTATTGATGTTCAGTTATAAACGAGTATCAAGTCATGGATTTGATGAAGTTGTAAGTTATTTATTTTTAAAAGTAAATAAAAAATAATCTAACATGTTTATGTTTAATTTAGACTCAAAAATATAGTTGTCATGTTGGTAAAAAACAAGTAGGAATGGTGCTAAAATCTACTGGAACAAATATAATAATGACATCTCTAATCACCATAGCAATTTTTACTGTTGCTGCTGTTGTGCCAATTCCTGCATTACGAGCATTTTGCCTGCAAGTTGCTATATTGACCATGTTTGTTTTGGTTACCACACTATTTGGTGTTACATCTCTTATAAGCTTTGATGTGCGTAGAAGAAGAAGTGCAAGAATTGATATATTTTGTTGTTTTCCATCTGAAGACTTACGATGGCCATTTTTTAACAATAATAATAATTCTCTCGGAACAGCAAGCACAATTGATGAACAAATGCGTCAATTTACTGAAAAACCTACTCCAGCATCTTCAAATTTATTACTGGTTAGTTACTAAAGTACTTAATTGTGTTTATATTTATTAATTAATATTCTGTAATTTTTTTTTTTTTTTTTATCGTACATCAGAAAGAATTCAAAGATCCAAATTCAGATTGTGAGGACACTCCAATAACAAAAAAAACATATCTTTGTAATTGGGAGCCTAAAGATATTGCTCAAAAATATGTTCAGTATTTGACAACCGGGGCATGTCGTATACGTGTAATATTATTATTCATTGCGGTATTGGGAATTAGTGTGTGGGGAATTACCAGAATTCAAGCTGGGTTGACATTGCCCGAAATGGTACCTAATGGTACTAATGAGCAAAAGTTTCTTGGAACATATGGTCAGATGTTTGGATTTTATAATATGCACGCAGTAACACGAGGTGATTTTGAGTATCCAACGAATCAAAAGTTATTGTATGAATATCATGATGCATTCATGCGTGTTCCTAACATATTAAAAAATGATAACGGTGGTTTACCTCAGATGTGGCTTACATTATTCAAAGAATGGCTATTAGGTAATTTATACCCATTAGTAATATTATTTCTATTTATAAGAATATTGTATTTAACATAATTTATTTTGTAGGTTTACAAAAAGCTTTTGATAAAGATTGGGCAAAAAAATGCATAAGCCAAGAAGGATGGGAGTCATGTGCTACTGAAAATGGTATTCTCGGTTATAAGTTACTTGTCCAAACAGGCAACAGTGATAATCCGATTGATAAATCATTAGCTATGAATGCCAGGCTGGTCAATGAAAATGGCATCATTAATGAAGAAACATTTTATAATCTATTGACTGCATGGGTATCTAATGATATACTAGCATATGGTGCATCTCAAGCTAATATCCGTCCAGAACCTCGTCGTTGGACACACGTAGCCAACGATTTTGATTTACAGATTGTAAAATCATCTCCAATAATTTATGCTCAAATGCCCTTCTATGCCAGTTATTTGTACGAAACTTCTGTAATAACAAAATTTATATCTACAGTACGTGGCATATGTAAAAATTTTGACGAGCGTGGACTGCCCAATTATCCATCAGGCATCCCTTTTGTTTATTGGGAACAATATCAAGAACTCAATCAGTATTTATTTGTGGCCATGTCATTTGCATTTTTTTTTTTGTTTCTAATCTGCGGTTTGTTCCTATGCAATATCCAAGCCGCTCTTATAACATTATTTATGTCTGCTACACAAGTTATTCAAATTTTGGGTTTTATGGGATTTGCCTACATAAAATTCAGCGCCATACCCGTTGTATTAGTAATTGGTACTTTAGGTACTGGGGCAGCGTTCACAATACACCTTTGTTTGGTAAATCAGAATATTTTCAATAATAATGTATTTTGTTATTAATCATGTGTTTTTATTCAACAGAGTTTTGTTACGAGTATAGGCGATAGACACAGACGAATACATCTTTCTGTAGACCATATGTCTAAAATAATCCTTCAATCTGGAGTTACATTAGTTATCGCTGTTATAATGCTTGTTTTCCAAAATAACTATGTATCAAGGTAAAATTAGATTTATTTTATTACAAATATATAATATTTAATGTTTTAATATTTAATTTCAGATTATATTTTTTCATACTTATTGCTAATACGGTATTTGGGTTATTTAATGGCCTTGTGTGTTTACCAGTATTCTTATTTATGTATGGACCACCACCAGAGGTATGTTTATACAATAACAATAAGACGTTTTAATAATTATTAACTATTTAAACTTGTTACACAGATAAAACCGTTGAAGTATGCTGACCGTATAAGTACACCATCACCAGAACCAATCAAAAAACGGGCTCGTTATACCAGCATCAGACAATCAGTACCTCCACCACCATCTAATCGAACTCATCATCATCAACAGCAGAATCATCACAGACATCATCAACAACAACACCACGGAAATAGTTTGTCTCGAGCACATGGTGGACTACATTATGTGCCTAGAGATGGATCATTGTCCACCATTGCTGAAGAATCTGGTTCCTATCATTCTGCATCTATAGCTCATATGGAAAAGACCAAGTCACAAGTAAGTTCCATAGATTCTCACTGATCAGGCATTGATAATATATGTATCAAAAATTGTCTTCCCTTCTTGGTAGTTGTACTTTGCATCTATTTTAAATTTTTTAAATTAGGCTGGAGACACATATTACTTGCAGCGTTGAAAATTTTAAAATAAAATTCAAATTCCTCAAAAATAAGTGATGTAATAAAAATATTATCCTGTGACCTCCGATATTTTACATTTATGGGGAAAAACATTATTGTTTATTATTAGAGATAAGATGTTGATGACTTAAAAGCATATCTAAAATAAACCCCAAAAATACTTTAATGTCCTTAAAAATATGAAGAATGACCTAAAAAATTTACAATTTATGCTTCAACCAATATATTCAACGTCTATATCAATATAATCTTATTAATTGCATTTATTCTATACAATTTATAAATTTAATACTTAATGAACGTGTATGATCGGCATGTATGTCTAATGAGTACTAATAATTATTTTTTTGAACAAATTTTCATTTAAATATATAATTTGAGAAAAATGCTGCACATTGTATAAAACCTAAAAATTACTTATAATATGAAAAAATAACTTTAAAATATATAAAAATACATTTAATGACTAAAAATGCAAAATAAAAATTAGCATATTCTGAATCAAGGGACCATGAAACAAATTTTTAGCTAAGATAGTATTATTTAGGATAAAAGAAAAAAAGGCAAAAGTCATCAATATCGTGTATCTACTTATAATATTAGATGAAGTTACATATAATTGAATTTGAAAGAATGTTTAAACTGCATTAAATTGTTTAATTTACTATCCATACACGGGTATGTATATAAATCGGGGATTCACACTCCTTCAAAATCATTTACAAAAATATTTTTTACTTATACATAATGTATAACTTTTAATTTGTAATTTGTTTAGGTATGAATATGAATTAAAATATATAACTTCTTAAAATATTTTTCTGTGCACATGTCTGTCTATACTTAACATTTTAATTAATAAAATTATTGAAATTTTCTTTACTTAAAATCATTTAAAGACTAATTGAGAAATAATTAATGCAATATTTATTTAATTTGTTTAGCAGTCATTATCAATATCACCATCTCTATCAAGCCAATCAGACTATAGTACAGACAGTGGATCTGAAATTGATGCACCACAACGAACTCAGTCTGTACCTACAGGACCCACTCAGACTTCTGCACCAACCAGGTGCATAGTGACAGCCAAATTTGAACTTGAGCTCGACGGTAATATGATGAGCGCATCTGCACAACCTTGTGTGCATAAATCATCATCAAAACATCATCACAACAACCGTCAACCAAAAAGGCATAAACGCCATCATAATACTAGGTACTGATGTAATAGTGCAATTTGTGTTGTTTTTTAATTTTAATTTTAACAAATTGATTAAATATTTTTGCTAGTAAAACGCTCAATTCATTGTATATTTTAGATATTTTATAATGACAATTATAATTTGACTTTCAGAGTTAGTTATGTGATTGGGTAGCTCTCTTTGTAAGCTTAAAAGACTGATGAATAATGAGTTTAGTCTTAATTAAGACTTATTGTTGAATAACTACTTTTTATGTTTTTTTTTTTTAACCAAAATTGTTTTGTATGGTTTAAATATTATTTTTATTATTATATAATGTGTAGTTTTTAAGTTAATTAAATGAAGAAAATCCTTCATACCCCCTACACCTTAGAAAAAATACTGTCCCGATTTAATTGTGTGTACCCCCTAGTACATTATAATCGCAACGAGATGCTCGGTTCAAATTGTATTTTGTTAAGATTCAAATAATTCTAGTCAACTTAACAAAAAATTGCATTATTTATTTTGTTTTAAAAAATAAGTTAATGATACAATCAACAAAAACAATTTACAATTTATCACTATGACAATAAAAAATAACTATTTTTTCTGTTTTCAATATATATATAATATATATATTTATTATATATGTACAAATTGTTCCTAATCGTTTTTATTGCGTCATCCGTTGATTAAGAATACATATAGATTACTAATATTTGTATACATTCCTCGCATGATATTTTATACAATTTATTTAAATGTATGACAACAATTGTGTTATGATTTGTAAAATGATATTGATCAGTTGACTGATGTACATTAATTATTAATCCTAGATAATTCATAAAAGTATCATTCTTAGTGAAATGATTATTTTTGAAACCACACAATTCATTGTTAATTTTATGTAGAATAATATGAATGATTATAATATGCAAACGTATTGCAATTTACAGTACAAAATGCTCGTAGAAAATAATCTAAAATAATTTTTGTACCTTTTTTTTGGATTTATTTATTTATTTATTTTATTATTATTATTATTATTTTTTTTTTTTTTTGTATCATATGTATAATGTGAAATTAATTTATTTTTGTATTTAATTTAAATGTAAAAATATTGTAAAAAGAACTTAGTTTATAAAATATAACCAAAGGTTTATTTATAATGTTTTTGGAAAAATTATTTAAAAATTTAATTTTGTTTGCATGATTTTTTAAAAAAGTATAATATATTATTATAAGGGTATAGTGCATGTCATCTACTTAATAGTGACAAACTGTCTAAGATTTTAAATTTGATTTAGTTGATTAACATTTTACAGTATTTTTTTTTTTTTACAACATTAAGAAAAATACCAATCTGATTTCTTAAGTTTAGAATTTAATACTTAAAACATATTTTACATAAAACAAAGTCAAACTACTATCATCCTATCCTTTTTTATTTCAGTAGTCCAATAATTCTTATGAAGGGAATATGAAGACCGATACAACAAAAAAAAATAATTGTTATTTCTGATATTTCCTTGGGCTGGTCAGCTATTTTAATTTTTGAAATGATATTGTTTACTAGAGAAGGTATTAATTAACTTATATAGTTTCTATATGATCAGATTAACAATATGCGTTGGGTTATATGTACGCAACGTTAGTTGGTAGTTTTTGTATTAAATTAATTGTTTTACTGTCCATTTTTGACCAAACACACTTAATAACTACAAATAACTGTTTAAAAAATTCAGAAAGATTTAAAAAAAATGGTATAACCGATTCTAATTTCGAATTAGAACTTTTGAGCCTATTATTTGTAGTATTTAAGAAGTTACCACTTTGAAATGTTGAGCCGGTAACCCATTCTTTGCAGATATCATGTCAATTCTTTTCAAAGTACATTTTGACTTGATGTGGGGCCTGACTTAAAAATGTAATATGTATCTCCTGGTATTCTTTTTAATTATTGCAGTAAGATAACTGTTCTAACAACTTTTTACTACAATCTTGTTCATCTGGCGTTATAGGTACCTAATTTTTCACAGGTGATTTATCTGTTGAAAGTACGTAGAGTGTGGAATAGGCATATCACAAGACATTGGGAACAATGATTTAATAACAGAATGCTCTTTCATGTCTTTATCTGTAATAAATACTCTCGTATATGAACAGGCTGGATTGCATTCTTTGAACTTATTAAAGAACCATTATAATGTGTCACTCTCTTCATTTACTAACAATCCAAGAGCAGCTATCTCACTTTGGCCATTACTATCCTCAATCAATAACACACACAATGGGATTCTCGTGTCCACAAGCTTGTAAGTAGCATTAGTACAAACCATCTTTAAAAACAATAATAATAATCACTTCAGGAAATGCTCAAAATTCTTCTTTCATCCTTAAATCTTGAAGAATCAAGAAACATGCCTAATAAGTTCCCATCATTGTTTGTCAACATGACAACCATACGTCTTTTTGACATCTTCTACCGTTTCTTCAAAGCTTTCTACAAGTTTTCGTTTCACTAAAAAATGGAACATTCCATATTTAAGGTTCTCACCATATTATTTTTTTAAACTATTAATTATTAATAATAAATGAATTATATTAGTAGCTGTACTGCATGTGTTTGATAAATCTCTAAGAGTTACCACTTTGCAAGTTTTAGCTTGTACTTTTGATTGAATAAGCTTTTTATTTGCCTTCATTTCCATCAGTTCAAGTACATTAGCTTTCATCTGTGGTTCCAAGCGGCGCTAATCTGGCAAGTTTGAGAACAATAACTCAGAAGTCAGAAGTCTTGTGGTTATGTGTCTCATTAATTTGAAAAATCACTAAATTAGTGCCATCAGTTGTAACTCTTACAAAAAGAAAAGCTGGACTAATATTGTTTCATTGTACTACATTGTATAAAATATAGTCAATGTCCAAATGATGATGAAAGTAATAAAAAAATTATGATAATTTTATAATACTTACGATGTGGCTCGTAGATCTTTACTTATTTTGCTTTTTTAAAAAATACCACCATGAATACACTTAAGCTTTCAAAAATAAAATTTTAAGCACTCAGGAGTAAATTCAAATTTCTTGGGGTATTTTATTCGAGCTACTTTTAATGTACGACAATCGCTTGTTGAAAAGTCAAAATAAATTGATTTTTTATACTGCACTATCTTAACTAAAAAGTCAGCATATGTGTCAAATGTATCACCAATTCTCAACATTTTTATAAATATATAATAAATATAAAATACGATTTTAGAAAATATAACAGGTCACCGTCACTTTATATACTACATATAGTTAAACTTAAAAGAACACTGTAATAAAGTAACATACAAACTTAAGTTCACTATATGTCTACATTCATTACCAGGTGTTATCTTAAATATCGGGATTGGGTGTATGTACTGTTGTAAATCATGAATATTTGCAAATTATTTTGTAGGTATAATTCATAAAAATTGTTGTATAAGTAGCTAAGAGTTGAAAATTTAATACAAGATTTTTCATAAGTTTAACTTACAATAATTATAAAAGAACTTAAAGTTTGGTGTATTCAGGCCATTAAAACGTAAACCACCTTTTTCACTAACCATTAGAAATTATATCCTAGGCTGACAAATCATCTCCGTTCCGAATCGTTTTTCATATACAAGGATACCTATCATTGGATTCAAATTTAACACTCCTATAATATAATATAATAATGATTCATACAGCACCTAATGTACAGCAAAGCGGTATCCACTCAAAAACTTTTTAAATTTAAACCTATCCATATTTTTTCATCAATAATAGTTAGGTAGGTATCAAATAAAACTAAATAAGAACAATGATATTAACCAATGCAATTTACTATAATTAAATTCCAAGATGGCAAGGTGTTTATATTATTTAATGAAGTATGTACTTACTAGAATCAATTTTGTTTAAAAAATTGTTTTATGAACCTTTCATTTTTTTCAATTCTGCATCTTTTTTTTTTATTTTAACACTATTTTTGAGTGACCATTTAAATAATTTTAGGCTTAAATGACATGATATTATACTTTATACAGTCATCTTTACTTGGCAATTAATCTAAATTTTACATTTTTAACTATCCAACATTTTAAACTTAAATTAAAGCTATCTTGGAGGGTATGGAGTGTTAAAAGAGTTTTGAGTTCTACTTATAATTTTGTGATTGTTGTTTTTTGTAAACATTTATCAAAAATCATTTACCATACTTAAACAAATACAAGTCTTTGGGATACTCGTTAATTATTTTATTATACCTAATCTACAAAATTCGTAATTATAATATTGTCATTATTTTATTTATATAGTAATAAGAAAAAAAATGTTAGTTAGAATTTTATGCTAAACTGAAAAAAAGTAAACACAATTAATGCAGAAATAAGTTAAAAAATATGTTATCAATAGTGATAAATTTAAAGGAACAGTTTTTAACAAAGACTATCTACTCTTCAGAATTCATCACTCATTTAAAGTTGGTCAATACTCAGTCACAGAACTCTGTGGTCAAGATATCTATAAGAGATAAGTTTTAAACATGAAATGTAGGTAAAATATTATTTTATAATTCTTATAAACTTCATACTGAAGTTTATCATCATGCAGTATGTGTGATGTGGCATTTAAGTCAAAAAACTATTGACAGGTTATGTGATAAAATATACCATTAAAAGAACAAAACTATTTTTATGCAACATTTTTTATAAATCATAATATTAAGAGAATCTATTTTAAAAACCACATACTGTTATATACTGTATAAACTCATATAAATGTTTTATTTTGAACAAATGTGTTTATTGGAAACAAGTTTAAAAAAGCATATAATTACTTATACCCGAGTAGACATTTAAATATGATGTATTATGTGAACAAGTGAATTCTTGTGGAGTAAAATTAATTCCATTATGAAAATAAAATAAATTAGGTACTTATATCAATATGATTTTATAATATCTTTAGAAACATAGGATAACAAATCAGTTACAATAGAATCATTTTTCATATACAATATTTATTGATTATAGTGACCCAACCAATGGTTGAGGTATACTCAAAACCAAGTATACCTATAAGAGTTCCCCGTTTTTTTTTTTTAAATTTATTTTAATTATGTAGGTATAGGTATTTAATAATAATAAAAACATTAATTAATAACATTTCTTACAACATTTTTACTGTTAATTTTTTTTTCTATATATTTCATTGAACTCAAATGAATATCTGTTTTTTACATAATTGCATTACAGACACCAAGTATATAAATATGATAAAAGTTTAAATTAAATTATTATGTTAATTATTTGTTACAGGCATTTCTATTTAAAATAAATCTAAACAACAATGGTAATGTTACCAAAATAACACTAAAAATATTTATATAAATGTAAATCTTGTTATGCAAATTTGAATCCTCTGTCCTTGTAAGATACTTGTCCAGTTCGAATTAAATTTTCTCGGCGATCCTTATAGGAAAAATTGATTGTTTAAATATTTTTATTGAAACAAATAATAATAAAAATATTTAAATTAACACTTACGCGTTCTTTTTTTATGAAATAAGTTAAACTAACGTACGGCACTACTATCATAAGTACACCTAAAAGTGAAGTCTTAGGTGTAGGCCTAAAAAACTCATGTTGTGTTGCTTTCATTGACATGTATCTTTGAATACCGACATCAAACTAAAATTAAAGAATAATTAACAAAAACAGTTAGAAAAATATATTATGAATACCGAATACATACCAAAGTTCCACCTTCCATTTTTATGTTTCGGTAAGGGTTTGATGTATGTTTTATGTATTCTTCAGATACAGCCTTTCGTAATTCATTTTTTTTCCGAATTATAGCGGGATCAGTGATAGTTTTATAAGGAGCCGCGTGGGCCATTTCAAATTTCCTAACTCAACTTTCAAAAATATAAAATATTTCTTAAGAAACTATTACGATGAATAAAATTAAAAAAATTAGCTTTGTGAAAATATTAAGTTTTTTCCTTTAATCAGTTTATATTTTTTACTTTATCAAATCACCTTTAAAACATTGTGACCAACATTATATAATATATATAGGATTTGGGAATAGGACATTTTTATTGAGGTTATATTGTTAAAGTGAAAATACATGAAATCATTTAAATATTTTAAACTTTGTAATTTTTGACCATAAAGGCATAAACTGATGGACTAAACTTGTTCTGTGCTCATGATTCAAACTATCCACGGGGAAAACTTTATTTAATATTTATTCATATAATATATTATGACTGTTTTAAGAAATGAGAAGTTAATTTATAATATAATATAATAATTCTAAAAACAGTGAAAACATTTAAACAATTCTGAACACTTTATGAAATTTACTTTTTAATCGATATTATGAAATATTGAAATATAAATTTTTGTAAAATATTTTATCAAGATTAAAGTATCTATTATTGCTATTATCTAAATTCTAAAGTCGTGCCACAATCACAAACTATATGAAATTTAATTTATTCTGTTGTATTGTGCAATTCTATATTATTCACTGTTTTATATATAATGATACAGATATGCAAAAATGTAAAATAACATGTTTATTGTCTTATTGACTATTGTACATAATATTAATTATTATAATACATCAATATAATAAGTTGTATATTATATAATTGTTAATTATTATTGTTTTATATTTTGATATCTTAAATCGTGATGTTACCCATGACAAAATAGATAGGTATGATCACATTTTTACTGATACGCACATTCCCCTTCAGACCCAGTCTTTTACTCAGTTCTCGGCTTCTCATTGGTCGTTCATACTACCGGATATATGAAATTTGTTCACGAGAACAGAAGTAGGCGTGGTGCGCTGGATCAGACGAGAACACGTACCGATGTAATCATACCTATCTATTTTGTCATGATGTTACCATAGATATATAAAAATAAAATACATATATATATATACATATATTATATTATGCTCTACGTAGAATCTTAGTGATAGTAGATATCATAGATGTCAGTATGTCACCTTCATAATAAAATTCAGAATTCAGTTAAAGATAAAGTTTTAAGTTACAGAAAATGATGCAAGTGTAAACTACGTTCTTACAAACGAATTTAATTTTTCTTACTTTGTTCAAGGAAAAATATTTTTTTACAATTGAGCTAAATTAAAAAAAAAAACAAGGAACATGCTAAATAAAACTGTTCAGTTTTTTAGATACCCCCTGATGATGGTTTGTATACTTACTGGTTTAATCAATAATTCATATTTTATGAATACAAAATCATTAAAAACAGTTATTTATTTTTTAATTACAGAGATATTCTCCTTTAATGGGCATCAAGAATCGCAATTACTCCCTTACTGGTAATACTAATGTATCTTCAGATTCTGAACTAGATTTGATGAGAAGCCGTCTTATTTATCAATCTAGAAAAAGGGGAATATTAGAAAATTGTATAATCTTTACCTCATTTGCTGACAAATATTTAAAGACATTCAATTGTGATCAGTTACAAAAGTATGATGCATTGATTAACAGTAAATTTGATGAATGGGACTTATATGCTTGGTCTATTGGATCTAAACCGGCCCCACAAGAATTTGACAATGACATAATGAAGCTTTTGAAAGATCATGTACAAAAAAGATCATAATGTAAATTAGTATAAATATTATATGTTATTACCTACTCACATTTAAGTATTTATGTTGTGGTAGAATATTTTGCTGCACTAGAAATAGGTAAACAATAAGTTATGCCTTTTGACTAATACTTTGTTATTAAATTATAAATTAACTTGTTTTTTCCACAAAATTTATCAAAAACATAACCTGTATAATGAAATAATGTATTTAATTTAAGTGTTGTGTAAATTTTTTATTTTATATTTATATCAATATTTTTATTATTTTTGATTATTAACTTGACTTGTCTTGTAGGTGCTATTGTTGCCAGCTGCTGCTATTATATAAATGTATATTTTCTTATTATATAAAGCATAGACTATTCTTTACAATTTAGTATTAAAAATAAATTTGATAACTAATACGAAATAGGTAATTGTTACATTGTATTGTATTTCGATATTCAAATGTTGTTAATCGTTTTATCAGTACCTATGTATACTGTTTTCTTGTGCTCCGAGTTACCTATGGAGCTACACAACAACACTTAAGTTAGATTATGCAAGTAATATTATGTATTTTAATAGTTTATTCTGAGTAGGTATTTGTTTTTTCTATTCTTATTTTCTGTAGAGAGAATAAGAGGTATTAACTGTTAATTGCACAATATAATATAAATAATGTTTTATATCAAAAGTTGCTGAATGATAATTGTAGCATGTAATACTAACATATTTGTTGTACTATTTATTATAACTATAAGTACCTTGAATAAAAGGAGAAAAATAGGTAACCGCTCTGATGTCAGTTGTTGCTCGGTACTTTATCATTGATTATGAAAGAAGCAACAATAATATAATATAGTGCAGGGGTGGTCAAATTTTTTTTGGTCACGATCTACTAAACATATTATATTTCACCTTTGAGAATCGACTTTCATAGTAAATGTTTTTATTATTGAATAACTATAATTATTAAGAAACATGTAGGGTTTTTGAGTCTTCCCCTATGATCAATCTATAAACACTATTCATTATGTTCATACTTGAAATCTAGAGTAATTATATACATATATTCTGTCATCCCAAGTCAAACATGAATACAAGCAGTGCTTCTAATTATACATGCAATACACATTTTACTCATGGTTGTTCTGATAGAATTTGTAAGTACAGAATATACTAACACTAGTTTTAAGTATTCTTTGGGACATTAGCCATTTCAAAAAGGCTCATAAATTTAAAATGCATAATTTATTGCAGACATAAGAAGTCTCAGCCATTGGTTTAATCCACTCGACAGTGGGCAGAAAAAAAAACATCTGAAGAATGGTAACTAGAGCAAGATTCATATTATAATTCCATTAAACAGTTACAAATATAAAATATTTTATATTTTAATGTAAGATAATTTACTATGATCAATATTATTTTCATCTTCTCCAGTAATCATTTCTACATCATTTTCTTGTTCTTCTTCGAGCAATTTTTCTTCAGTTAACAAACGTTGTTTCAATCCTAAAACAAACAAGTATTTTTTAATCTTACATTATTATTTTTCAATTATACATTGACATTATAAAGATTATAATGGGTGATAGGTCTTCAAACACATTAACTAAATGTAAAATTAATACAAATGCTAATTTTTTAGTTTTCTAAAGGTACCTATATAAAAGTGATAAGTTAGAAGTATTAATGAATGTTTATTGACAGATTTAAACATTTTTTTTTTTTATATTGAATACTAGAATTTATCCATAATTTGAAATTTCTAATATATCATACATAATAAAAAAAGTTTTAAATATTATACAATTTTAGATATATATTTTTTTTTTTTTTGTAAAATCATAAATATTGGGACAAGATTTTTTATTGTTTTAAATTAATTGATGATCACCAAATTAAATCCTACAGATAAAAAGATCTTGATACATTTTCCCTACTTACAGTGGTGCTGAACACATACTTAAGATGGTGCATTTGCACCACCTAAAATAAGGGGTAGGCGGTACTGGGTCTATATAATTTTGAAAAACTTACACTTAGAAGTTGGTACTTACTTAACATAAACATAATAATACAAATGATCATTAATGGCCAAATGAAAATAATATTTTTGAGGGTGTCTAGGTAGGTATGAGTGGTTAAAACAAAGGTTAAAATGTGTACTTGCACCACCTACTAAAAAGTAGTTTGGTGCCACTGCCTACTTATAAAAAAAAATGGTGTGCAGTAAAGGTTATTAAGTTCTAGGTTCTGTAAGAAGAAAGTTAAGAATTCACAATAACTATAACAATAATCACAAATGAATTAATGTTCTTAACCATTTTTTCTTTTCAGACATTTTTCATTATTTACCTACAGAGGTATTCATGCACCAATAAATTAATGCCCAATTTTAAAAATTACAATTCAATATCTATAAAAATTATGATCATCTAGGTTTCTGAAGTATTTCAGTTTTTTTTTTTTAAATACACTATTATTCTTAAAGTAGAATGTTGTAAATTGTGTTGTTATTAGTATTATTTATGTTAAATCTATGCTATTGGTAACACAATCTACAATTTTCCAATAACAGTGATGCAAGACAATAACTAACTCCTCAGAATGAATAGACATATCACAAATGCATGTCAATGTATATATGAAACATGAGATAGTAATATTGATTTTTAATAATATTTCTTATATTACCTGCAGCAGGTGATCTAATCAGTGACATATCTCTTTGGACTTCTCTGATATCTCTGTGCTGTTCAACTTCACGTCCTTTACGTAAACGTTGCATTACATAGGTAGATTGACGCTTCTTTTGAATTTCAGTGACTTTCTTGATTGCTTCCACTACATAAATATTATTACATTAAATTTTTCACTAATATTGTTGATCATATAACAAATAATATAAGAAATTTTTCTAGAATTTATAATTTGAAGTTATTTCATAACTATGTTTATTGTAAATAGTTTGCTTACTAGACATTTGCCAAAATTCTCTGTCATATTTCATGGGTATATTACGTCTCTTTTCAATTTCAAATGATGGATCAACAGCCAATTCTTTACCAACAGCCTTGCGGTATGCTTTGGTCCATCGTACACGTCTAGGGTTCTTCTTCTTTTGGAATGCTCTGTGACATTTCGAGCGACAAAATTTAAACACCTAAACACAATTAAGTAGTGATTAAATGTGTTCTAATGGAGTACTAAATGGATATTATATATTATATGTATTTGACGTACCTTACAATCATTTCTTACAAAATGCATTCCATGTCCTGGGTACATTTTGGACGAACAAAAATAACAAGTGTCAATACGCATTGTACTGGCTTATGAAGTGGATATTAATACGTCTTACGTGAATCAACCAACAGGCCTAGACAAATAGACAGTAGACCAAATACAGTTTACTGCAGTTAAAGACTGTCGACTTAAGTTTTCAAAAACAGAAATGTATTTTGTACATTGAATACCAAAAAAAAATGCCCTACAGAAATAGTATAATTACCACAGCCCTATTATTAATTAGTATAATAATATAATATCAGATATTATAATATACTAATTCACAGGCTATGTGATGTAAGCAACAACCACGAGTTTGATATCAATGTTTTCGGATTTTCTATTGATAATCATAGATAATAAAAAAATGAAAGAGACCTGTTAACAGTCCAGTGCAGCCACGGTATAGAAGATAGAAAGTTATCTTCTATACCGTGGTGCAGCCATAATATCCTATAAAATAAACTGGCTACTTACTCCGTATGAAAATAATTGGTTTAGCTTAAACACAGAATAAAAAAAAAGAAAAAAGAAAATGTATTGTTTAATAATTATTCTGTATACTAAGCTGCCTACAAGATGAGCAAAATTGTTGGTTTTAATAATTTTGAATGACATTGTAATCTGAACATTTTAGAAAAACAAGTCACTAATAAGCGTGTCTGTAATCTATGAAATGTTACAGTTTAAGATGAGGTATTGTAATACTAAACATTACAGTGAAACAAAGTTATAAACTAATAAAATAAATAACAATAGTCAATAAGGATTTTCAAAGAATGTAAAGAAAACCATACATTTATTAAAGGTTTATACAATCAAATAAAGTAAATATTTATCCAAGTTTCATTTTTGAACGTAATTCTGCTAATGTAATAAGAACAGCTTCTTCAGTTCTTATAGTTCTAGAACCTTGGTTTGGACATGTATTTAAATAAATGTCGAATAAAGTAGACGGATTTTCTTCATCAATACTTTGATCAGCTTCTAATGCAGCTTCGAGTCCGTGAACTCCTCCAAAACATATCAATGCATGTTTAAAAGAGCCAAGTTGTGTATGATCTGTTTGATCGATATCAATACCTTTATCAGATGTACCAATTTTTAAATCATATCCACCAGGATATGGACACTTGGTAAATACTTCATTTATGGAATCAGCATTCCTTACTGTGTAACCCCAATAAATACCAGATTCATTTTTGGGAGTACTTGGAGCTACAACAATACCTTTTTGACGTTTAGAGTCATCTGAGTTTGGTATTAGTTTAACAGTAACTCGTACGTATGGTTGCAGACATTTGTCAACTAGTACCTGTTTTCTAAGACCAACATCGACATTACAGCCTTTACCTTTTTTTGGTGGAAGTGTTGACACCACGCCTTCTCTGTAAATTAAACAATACATTTAATACTTCTTATATAATATCTATTAATTATACACAGAAATATGCCGGGAGCAAAAGTTTATCTTAGTTATCAGCAGGGCTCGGATTTTATAGCACTAAAAATTACTAAAATATGCCCTTTAAAATCTTAAAATAAGCGCTATAATATGCCCTAAAAACACAATAAATAGCAAAAATGAAAATTTATTTTGTTCACAAATT
>VUJU01001056.1:23775-34598 GCA_009835225.1 Aphis craccivora | reverse complement strand
AAAAAAAAAAAAATAAATAATGATGAAAAATTTATATTACAAACTTTTTTTTTTTAAATATTATGTAATACTACTTGATTTTGTTGATTCATTTAACTATAAAATATAAACGGTTTTTGAGTATGGCAACTATTCAAAATTGTCATTTTGTTATGATTTATGGTTTCATACTATATAATATAAATTAGTTTTATCAAAATGCGATATAAAAGTTATATTGATATAGCAAATTAGCCGAAAAAGACACAAAAACTTAAAAAATAGCACTAAAAGTTAAAAGTCCTTAAAATATGCAAAAAATAGCAAAATAAAATTTCATATTTGGAGTCTCTGGTGCACAAAACAAATTCATAGATTACTCTGCTATTTTTATCTGTATCTAATAAAAATTAGCAAATGCTATAAAATCCGAGCTCTG
The DNA here is from genome assembly GCA_009835225.1 of Aphis craccivora. Classification (NCBI taxonomy): domain Eukaryota; kingdom Metazoa; phylum Arthropoda; class Insecta; order Hemiptera; family Aphididae; genus Aphis; species Aphis craccivora. Next base: position 34,180 of record VUJU01001056.1, on the reverse strand, counting down.
GTTATTATTATTCTCTCATATCAATCTCAAATTATGATGCATTTATAAATCACAATTTAAAAAAAATAATTTTTTTGGTAATCAATGATTTATTAACATTATTGTTATAATGATAAATTGTAATTAATATTTTTATTTAATTTTTTTTTTTTTTTTTTTTGAATTGTTTTTAATCAAATATTATATAATTAAAAGTTATATAGGAACTGGCTTGTATGTATAATATAAATTATAATTTATTATTATAGTTTAATGCTTTATGAATAATATGTACTGTATAGGCCTATTACTCATATACTTATCAACATATGTTATTATGTAATTCCACAATCATTTTATAACTATCTATTCTATTTATATATTATATATATATATTACATATTTACGTGCTAATTTATGTAAATATGAGGTATCTTAAATGAAAAATGTTTGATTTGGCTCTATACTTTTTAAAATTTACCTATCAGTTATTATGTATAATTTATAAATTTTTTTTATTATTATTTATAAAATGGTTAGTGGATTAGTTAAAACAATTAAATAAATGTAACTCACCTGTATACTAGGTAATATACTTTTTATGAGGTTTTCCGCAAACGATTTTTGGGCTTATAAAAAAGTTCGAAATGTTTATCATCGCTTCCACCTTCATATTATGCTATTCATTTAGAATCTAAAAACTTTATATAGATAGGGAAAGGCGGAGCAGAACCGTACACTAACTTCTAAGCACTGTAGAACTTACTACATTTTAAGAATTTAAAATTGGATTGCGTAATTGAATTAAAGATATTGTTTGTTAGCTTTATTATTATTTGAGCATTTTTAAAAAATGTTAACATCAACTTAAAAAAAAAAAAATCCAAATTTTGAAAGTAGGTACATAAAGTATTTTTGATCCATAGTTGGGGTAAAACTGTATTAATCTTGGACTTTGGAGCAAGACCGTATAATAGTTTTATGATCTAAAATAGTAAAAATATAATTGGTGATTCACAATATCCCGATTAAAAAATTTTTGATAACACAAATTATTGTTAAAAAACTCATTTTTTATAAAATTATTATGACTTAAATTAATAATTATGCAGCGGTGAGGGGGATATGGAGTAGAGATTTATTTTAGGTACTGTTATAGTGATTTTCATGTTAAACTGATATTTAGTTTTGATAAATATTTCTATTTTTGACTCATTATCATTGTTAGACAGTTTGCATAATTGCATACAGTTTTGCCCCACAGTAGGTGGATTTAAATTAATAGTAATTAAGTAAAACGTATAAGTAATATTCCTCCAAATTAAATTATTAAATAATTTATACTTCATTTTTCGTAATTTGAAACAATTTTCGTGCACATTAAACAAAATGATGTATAAATATTTTTAATTATAACATTATGTGAAAAAAAAAGTGATTATAGGATTTTGAGCGGGAATTTATTAAAATCGAGGTTAATTATTATCGATAATCAAACAGTTATGGATAAATAAACATCAATAATTTTTTTTCCATCATGACTCAATATTAATATTTAGAAAACCTTATCATATGGTTATGCCTCTCGTACGGAACTACCCCGCTTTTCCCTATTTACTATCTTATATTTCTGTTGGGATTTAAATATTATTAATTAATATTTTTTTTCTGGTCTTTATAGAATCTACTCTTTTATACTTCTTATAAATTACTGCTGACGTGAGTACAAAAAAGCATTCATCTCAAGTTACAACCATAGATCAAATATTGAAGTAGGTATTTAGTGTATTATTAATATTAAAATAATTACTTTAATAGCGATAAAAATATATCATAAGATATATTTAGTAATATACGTATATATGCTGATAGACCGTTTTCGGTTAGAATCGTTTTTTAATAATTACTTAATCATTGCAGAATTCAAATTTAATATATATATATATTAATACAGTTACTTAATCAATGACAAGATACACTCGACAACTATTAGGTACACTGAAGATCGGTTACCTACTCTTCTCCTCCTTTTAGCTACACAACTCTTAAGGTAATTTTTTAATTTTTTAAATAAACAAATTTTTTCTGAAAATGTTTGTGATTTGAAATAAGTAGTATTGTATAAGATATAATTTCTACTAACACTAAATTATCAAGAGGTAGAATTTGAAACAATACTGTCACTATTATAATGTCTGGTAAGACAAGCCAAAGTAGGTTGTTATGAGTGATATACATAGTTAGGCATATAACGTCGTGATGGCGTACCTATACTTATTTATCTTATATCTTATACTTACGTATACTCGAGTTTATACAGCTTAGTGAAGATTTAGGATAGGATTTCAATAAATGGTTGCACTTGTCCAAATAATTTGGTAAATGTTTTGAATATTGTATGCGCATTGTGCATGCGCGTTTACTACATTGCAGGTTATATTGTTACGTAGGTATCATAAAGTATTATTGTACCATATAGTGTAATATACCTATACAGTATATACTCTGTACTAGGCACATAATATAATACTTATAATACTTATAATGTAAAATAGGCATGTATTAAGTTATTCACAGATTAAGAGGGACTTGTCGCGTAGGCCCTTGATCTTTGTACACCAAATATTGGTAAGTACATATATTATATGGGAACTATATTATACTCCTATTTCTTGTTTAGGTAAGCAGTGTATATTACGTATTTTTCCCATGTATTTTAAATAAATACTTTACAACTTATACGAAGAGGAAGGTGTGTATAACTTAACTCTATGAAAAACTCTGTTCTTAAACAAGCTCTATAAATTGATTGTCTCTGACTTTTAAATCATGTATTAACGCGAAAACAATTTTATTATTTATTTTGATGTTAGCTAAAACAAAAACATGTTTAAAATCATAATAAATGAATCACGTGATTGACGATGATAAACATCAGACACTCTGTATATTTTAATATATATTTACGTATGTAATATACTAATATACCAGTAGATCCAGCAGTGTATTTTAGATTGTTCCGTATTATCTTTGAGAATGATTTATCTATTTATATTTCCTATATCAGTATCTATCTCGATAAATTTTAAACATATCGTAACCAAACCATTGAGACGACTCTAAAATAACATAAAAAATACCGAATATATAAATATTGAAGTTTTAAATTAATATATCAAAATTTTTTTAATTTAACTCTAAAAGAAACGAGAAAAAAACATAAAAAGTAATAGTTTACACTAAATGTATGTACAGGTATAATTACTATAATAATTAATTAGTATAAATGTTTTATATTTTAACTGTAACTAAATTTTATTTTATTCGTACAAATATTTTCTTCAACACGTACATATTTTAATAAGTACAATTTTTACCTATACTGCTCTCAAATCAGTTAATTGTTTCATAATGATAATACTAAAAAAATTATCAATTTTATTTATTAATTTATGCAGATATTTATATTTTATTAGATTATAATAAAAATGATTATTATTCATATTATATTATCTTTATAAAAATATCAATAATACATAGAACATATTATTTGAATACTGAAAAAATAGCCATGGGAAATATATACCTTTCTTACTCCCTTCCGTTCGCACAACCGTAGCTATTGGTTAAGTGTATTATGAGAGCCGTCAGCATAATTGGTACCTATAAAGTAATCATATTTCCTAAAATCTATATTGTCTACGTACATTAACAAAAAAAAGGAATGAATTATAAATATTATATTTTACAAGGTATTTTCATATAGGGAATTGCTTTAATAATTTTAGTTATTATTGATGAACCCTGGGTATTTGAAATTATTTGATGGATAAGATTTTTTAAAAACGATTATTCGCGAGCTCACATATGAATACTTAATGCATTTTTTTTTAAGGAGAAAATATATTGATGTAATACATATAATTTTTTATTTATCAACATTTTGTTATTATAAGTATTAGTGTTTGTTATAAAAGTGTAGCTACTACAATTAAACCAACAGTCAACAGAACGCTATATAGGTATAGGCATAGACGGTATAGTCGTAGGTATAAGAATAAATATTGTTTGACTCATTATAATATAATGCAATTTATTTAAAAATATATATATTTATTGCGATTCTACTGATAGGTATAAAATAATACGAGTATATTATATTATGTTTCCATTTTACCTATATAATAAATATTTTGTCATTTATAATACTATTAGGTGCTATTAATTATTATTTCTTTAAATAAACTATTGTGTTTTTTACCTATATAGTCTATTACGCACCTATAAATATATAAAATATACATTTATATAATGCAATATGTATAAAATATATATAAGATAATAAGCATGCCTCGGTCGTGTTTTTATTTTAGAAAATACACATTTGTTAAGGAATTTTCTTCTCAATTTTTTTATACCTACCTACAATAACAAAAACTCAAGTATCGACTATCGAGTCTAATATAGATATTATGCATATATTTATTGTAAAAAGTATAGGCCTAACATGAGCTTATCAAGTCGATCTCTTTCAGCTCGTTGGTAATGCAGTTTTTATATTTATTTCTAATACAGTGGCAGGTGATTGCGTATAAAGGTAGGTAGGTAATTAAAATTAAATTATTTGATCACCTATATTCATATACGTTCTATGACGTCTTATACAGGTAAAAAAAAATATGTATGATTCAGATAATGATATTGATGTATGAAAAGGTATATAGTTAGTATATTATATACTATATATATTACATTTATAATTTATATTAATATGATAGGTATTATTCTGCTTAGAAAAAAACTTTAAAACTATTTAGGTAGGTATGTCATTAATGATTATTTGATGATTAAACATGTATACTGTATAGCCTTAACCCATATAAACCGTTATAAAGATATGCATATACAAGACACGTAGCACTTGATAAAATTAATTTGAAGTTGTAATTTTTAGTATTTTGTCAATTGTTTGTTTTTATTCTTTAATTTGTATATTATATATTTTAAAAAACTAAATGTATATCTTAATATATATATAGGTAGTAGTATATAGTATAGACTATAGACATTATACAGAAATATATTAAAAAAACAATAATACCTACAATTTTTAAATTAATTGTACATATTATATACTCTATACAGTTATTTATTTAAAAGCAACATTTATAATACATAGGTACCTAATTGTATTAGTATTTATTTATTATATCATTATAGTACAATGTAATTTATAAAAATAACTTTACTTTTTGAAATTATCATTTAATTTTAGTTTAAAAAAAATATATATATATTTAATTCAAATTCTAAAATTTAACTTAAACTTATTCTAATAATAAAATTGGAACTAATATTCTTATTAATTCATTTTACCTATAAAAAAATTTAAAATAATAAATATAAGTGATTTATTTTATTGAAAATTATATCTTTAAGTGATTTCTTAGGTAATAAAACTCCAACAAAATTATTAAAGTTAACAGTATATATTATATGTTAAATCGTTTATTAATTTGTATAATTTAACTACTACTTATATATATATTTACTGTTTATTTTAGTGTCCCAAATACTGAATTGTGTACCTAGGTTTTTTTAGATTACACGAGTTTCGTCTATAACTAATTTAAATAAAAAGTAAAAATAACTACACGAATAATTTTTAAAATATTGACTGACTAGCAATTAATCATATAATATTGTATTACTATTTTATGGAGCATAATTAAAACAGTACTTTCGTTGCCCGTCGGCCAGTATTGCGTTTGCATAAAAATGAGTGAGAAACAAAAAAATAATTTTGTATATCCACATACTTTAAATAGTAATAAACAGTAATATTTTTTAAAAAATTATGTGTGTATTAAATTTAATACAATATTACATTATTATTATTTTTTTTTTTGATTTAACTATTTTTTAATTTTTTTATTATTTTTCAACTTTCGTTTAGTGTTATCAATCGGTTATTTATGTTATTAGTGATGTCCCGTATCAAAATTATTGCATTACCTAAGTGAGGGCTACCAATATATTTTATTCTTGTATAAAACACGAATATCGATTTGAATTAATCACTATACAACTTGTATAAAACTGAATAAAATAGTTGGGACACAACTCGTGCACCCCACTTTTATTATTGGGACACAACTCGTGTACCTACAAGAAATTTCGTTGGGACAAAACTCGTTAACTACCGACATTGCCCATTACTAATCATTTTTATACAAAATTAACTATGTAAATTAAAAATTTTAGTTCCTAAATAAATAACCGTTATTGCCATAGCTCTCAAATTAATCTTACTGAAATTTTACCATTTACGTCAACACCTAACTATATTGACTATATATAATTTGATTTAAAATATTGTGAAATATTATGGTAAATATACAATTATTAATAATAGTTTGTAAAGATAAAATATAAAACAGATTTGTTAATTAAATATGCTTGATATTATGTCTACATTAATAAAATACGTAATGGTTAATCCGTTAACTATTTTAATCGGATGTATACTTTAATAACGATTTATTATATAATAGTATATATTAGTATTAATTATTATCATGTTGATCTAATTCAACTGTAATACAAACACGCGATTTAATATCTAGTTTAAGTTTATTATTTTTTACTGTTAAATGTTGAAAGAGCCAATTTCCGTATACCTACATTTTAGCTATACAATAGGTCTATATTATGCAAAATGTATTTTGTATGTCTTTCTCAAACACAAAGTTCATTATTTAATATATGTACAGCACGAATCATATTGTAAATTACGACACGCGTAAAATTGAAAGCAAAAACTGTATTATTCGAGAGATTTTCTATATAAATTTAATACAAAAAAAAAAAAAAAATTAATACAATTTTAATCGATTTGAAGTATAGAAATACACACACACTGGTATAAATAAATAACTTGAACTTGCACGAACGTATAATATCCTATAAAGAGTAATTTCAAAATTACATTTTGGAGATTTATTATGGATATTATGTTATTTATTATACACAAGTAGTATTTGAACACTTACTTTTTATTATTACCTATATTATTTTTTTTTAATCTCTTGGAACATATCTACGTCATAATATATTTTACGTAGGAAGGTATTTAATATATATATATATATATATATGTATGATAGTTTTTAACTGATGATTGGGATAAAGTAATGTATACATACATCGCTGTATTAAAAAGTATAATATATTTGAAACTCTATTATTTGGGTGTTTGGCATATTGACACATGCTAAATGTAGTGATAAATATATTTAACTAAATATGTATAATTTATATATACTTCCTACACCAATCATTTATGTATAATATATATATATATGTGTGTGTGTGTGTGTGTGTGTGTTTGAATTTTGATTAATTATTGTTTACGAGTTATTAAAAAACCCAACACACAGTTATATCACTCGATAATTTATATTAGGTAGGTTCAATAATAAAGGTATAGTATATAGATCAAAACTAGAGCTAAAGTAAGTTAGGTGAATTAAATATTGTTAATAAAAAAATGCAGATACCTCATAAATGTCAAATGTGCCTTATTAATTGAATAGGTTTTATACCATTACAATAGTCACTAATCATTGCTCTTTTAAATATTTTATAAAAAAAATATATAAACACATATTATATCGAAAAAAATAATGGAACATTTCAAATGTAAAATAAACTAAAGTGATATCATGTCTAGAAATTCCTAATGAAAGCAGTATGAAATATTTCATACTTTGTGACATAATAAAAAAAATAAGAATAATAATTAGTAATATTTAATATTTAACTTTAATTGGTAACGTAAAATTAAAAATGACAAAGGAAAAATATAACATAAAAATAATGTTAAAACTTTTTTTAATCATCATAGATTTTATATCAAATACTTGATATACTTATTAGTTTTTGTGAATCTTGTCAAAAATATTTGCAAATGTTGTGCCATTGAATACAATTTTGCGATACATTTGAACTTATCCGGTGACACAGTGGTTCAGAGAAACTGTTCTACAGTCATTTTATCTAAATTACAAAAAAAAAAAATGATTTTGTTGATTACTGCTGTTGTGCAAATATCGTTTCCAGTTGTTTTTCATATTATTTTTTAAAATTATTAACGAAATGGATTTTCTATTTTTAACATCGAAATGAAGTACCACCAACTATAGATTCAAAGCGGTTCCACAGTTTCACCTTTACCAGAAACCGCTCTTGGAACCTCATAGGTATTTACTATTGGAGAAGTTTCTGTTCTAAAATGTAAAAAATAAAATTCCTAAAAACACTTAATTGTTATACCAATGCATTTCTTATAGGTACTCTACTCAGAACTATAGTACACACCTACAATATATAATATTAAATAGGTACAGAGATGATGTCAGTTTATTAGGGAAGACTGACCTGCGCACAGGATTATTATGGGCTTAAATGAAGTTGACAACCGACTTTCTCTGATTAAATTCAAATCCAAATACCAAGTTAGACGAATTTGCAACATAAGTTTAGGTTTGTTTTTTCGGCGTAAGAAATTTGTTGCGAATTGTGGCAAATAATATGCAAAACCGCAATACTAATTTGGATTTGATTAGACAAAGTCGGGTTGTCAACTTCATGGACGCTTATTTTTCATGGTGTACGTTGTGAGTTTTTAGTCGACGATAGAATAAATGATCGGCTATACGAACAACGATTTTGACACACTTATGGTGACATGTTTTCAACGGTACAGTTTTTATCAACAGTAATGTAACGATAATAGTGTCTGGACAGAAAATAATAACTATGTAATAATACATCATATATTACTAATAATAATATGACATATTAGCCGAGTCTTTAGTATTGACCTTGAATAGTATATGAAACAAGTGCGATCGGTATCGCAAGGAATAAAGTTAGTTATATAGGATATATATTCAGATTATATTTATTGTAATGATTTTTTACACCTTCGATCCGTCTGTACTGTCAACGATAAAAAATGGCATTTTCTGCGTCGAACCGAAGTGAAAGGAAATAAACTGTAAATATAAAGAGGAATATAACGCACGGTGGATTTATCTGGTGATAATAATAATACTATATACACTAATAATAATAATAATAACAACAACAACAACAATAAAGTTTTCGGGCACTTTTTGTCAAGTGCCTCCCCTCCACATAAGAGGACTTTTCATGCGCGTCATATAATATAGTGGCTCGCTCATGGCTGCGTCGTGGTCGTCGTCGTCATCGTCGTCGTCGTCGTCGTCGTTACCGCCACTGCCACCGCTGCTGCTGCATGGAGTGTTGGAAATACTCGCTCTTGTTTGTTTAGGGTCTATGGCCCCATCCATCAGCCGAACGTAGGCGCGGCCCTGCCTGTTATGTTTACATTCTGTTTAATATTTGTTTTATAAACAAACATTTTTATTTACTTTTCCAGCGACAAATAATTGCTGGTACTGGTCGGCGGCGGCCACGGTTTTTATAGGTGGCTCTCCTTCTCCTATACCCACACCCACCCACCCACCCAATCACCCTTATTCCCCTCCTCTCACCCATCACTACACGCCCGCTAACGACCCTCCCTTGTCCGCGCGTCCTGGTAGTCTGCAGCAGAAGCGGCAAGCGCGTATAATATAATATACTCGTATATGTGTATAATAATATTCTTCTACGTGGCAAGCTAAACATTTACACGTAAATACGTATACGCACACACGTCAAAAACACCCGGTCCTTTGGCCTAAACCAAACACGCGGAGGGCATCGAACCCGCGAGAAGCTTTTTGAGAGAGATCATAAAATATTACAATTATTGCCGCCAAACATACTATATGTCTATATATATATTCATGCGCAGATACTAAATAATTATTAAAAATAGGTGAAATAATATGTTATGCAATAACTCTTATTACTGATAATGATGACGATTTGTCCGGATTGTCCCCAAAATGCGAATCAGCGACGTTTGTATAATTTATATTTATATATTTGTATATAGTTATAATTATACATATTAACTATGGCCCACGAGTTTATATGGCTTGGTTAGTATTAGTGTAATCATAAAGACTTCGGAGGAGGACATATTATAGGATACAAGTGTTGCTTATAGGTACCCACTCAAAAATTGTTTTGCACCATTATAATACCACCGTGCTTGAGCTAGCATTTCTTTTCTTACCAAGAGGTTCGACCGGGGGTTGGTTCTATACCTCTATACCTATGTCGATTATCATAGTATTATAATATATTTATAACCGTATATGTATATAGTATATAATTCTGTTTAAAAATAGTTCACTCATCCCTCTGCTGTAATTATTCATTACTGACGGGAACATTTGCGTACTAAAAAATGTTATCGACATTAAAATGAATAAATAAATTAGTGCGT
>VUJU01001056.1:0-23725 GCA_009835225.1 Aphis craccivora | reverse complement strand
ATAAAAGTTATATTGATATAGCAAATTAGCCGAAAAAGACACAAAAACTTAAAAAATAGCACTAAAAGTTAAAAGTCCTTAAAATATGCAAAAAATAGCAAAATAAATTTTCATATTTGGAGTCTCTGATGCACAAAACAAATTCATAGATTACTCTGCTATTTTTATCTGTATCTAATAAAAATTAGCAAATGCTATAAAATCCGAGCCTTGGTTATCAGTATCGACTTGGCAGGTATTGTGGTCTTGGCCACAATTTGCTTCTGGGGCCCCAATTTTATTTTATTTTTTATTTTAGTAAAGTTTTATCTTCTCCCCACCACTATTTTAAACTAAAAAAAAGCTCAGGGTCTCCTCCTAAGGCCAACACTGTAAATTATATATCAATAAACATTCAAATACTGAATTTTTCTTATTATTAATTAATAGTCTAATATAATGGCTTAAAGTTATCTATAACTCGAAACATACATAATAACTGCATATTACATGTCTACACAAATTGATGGACATTTCATATTTTTAACAATTTAATTATACTTTTTAAATTTACCAAGTGAAATGTATAAGTTAATATTGATTATAGAAAAGTTAGTTCAAATAAAAAAAAAACATAAAACATACCGAAATGGGACATTGTCTTCTTGTCTAAAATGATGAGGTGCATCTAGTGGATTCAATACTCCAGTGTATTTTAAAAAGTTGTGAATTGGAAATAATATTCTCCTCAAATATTGAGGGCACTCCAAGTATTGTAAGATTATAGCCAATTGTTTACATGTCTTTGAACCGCCTTCCGTTTTTTTATTGGCTACCATCACATTAGTTTGTTCCCCCACATCATCAAAAACTATGATCTAATAAAAAATAATAAGTAAGAAAATGTCAAGCGATAAATTAATGAAAATGCACAGACACAAACCTCATCGATTTTATAAATGCATGCAGCTCTTGCAATTTGTCCTGCTAGGTACGTTCTGAATTCTGGAGACTGAGCATTATCTAAAATGGATCCAGGTACAGCTATGGAGACAGTCGGCAACTGCCGTACTTTAGATGGCTTAACTTTATCAACTTTGTCACTAAATTCAGTAATTTTTGAAGTTTCATTACTATTATTTATTGTTACCTCAACTTTTTCCGGCTCTGTTATTTTTCCTTTTTTTTTTTTTTTCTTAATAGTTTTTATGTCTTTTTCAGTTTCTAAACCTTCGTCTATTTCAATAACTTCTTGAAGTTTCTTTTTTTTTTTACTCTTTTCACCATTTTCGCTCTTACGTTTTTTACTTTTGATTATACTATCATCATTGCTTTCGACTTCAATAGATGCCATTGCAAATCTTAGAATTTAAAAATTTCTTTTAACTGAATTTTAAATTTTAAATAAACTAGAAATAAGTTAATATTAAGTATTTAAGTAATAAAGAGTATTGTATTCAGAGTCACCGTCACGTGTTATTATTATCAATATAACTTCAGATACTACTATCACAGAATAGATTAACCGCCATATTAGTGGTATAAACAATAACATATGGTTTGAGAACCATCGTCATCAATACTTATTATCAATTTTACTGTTATCAAAATTAGCCCAACTGGTAAGTTTGGATTAATAATTAATAAATAATAATTATTAATTATTCTAGCCGTTCATTTTATTACGAAACAATTCCTTTTTATTTTGTTTTATGATTATTGAAACATTCGAAATTGAAACGTGTCTATTTATTACACCCTACAATTCAACTAATTGTTTGCGATGGCTGGATCTGCTCTAAGACGACTTATGGCTGAATATAAACGTATATTAAAAACTTTATTTACCTATGCACTAAAATATAAATTACATAAATGTCTATCAAAACTTGTAATATGATTTATTCTGTAGAGTTGACATTAAATCCTCCGGAAGGGATCATTGCTGGACCAACCACTGAAGAAAATTATTTTGAGTGGGAAGCATTAATTACGTAAGTTATAATAATGTCATCATGTCAGTAAACAGTACACTCGCAATATCTAAACAAATAATTTAATTATGAGTAGAGGGCCAGAAGGTACATGTTTTGAAGGTGGTGTTTTTCCAGCTAAACTTATATTTCCATCTGACTATCCATTGAGTCCACCAAAAATGAGTTTTACTTGTGAAATGTTTCATCCAAACAGTAAGTATAATTTGTGATATATATATAATATTGGTCCATTACAAAATGATGATCTATTAAAAAGAATATTAGGAAACATTTTTAAGTGTAGTGTATGCACATTATTTTGTCAAGAAATGTAAAAAAAAAATTATAAGTAGTTCATATAAATATTGTTATTTTAATTTTAATTCTTCTTTTGAAAGTATAATTTAAAATTTTCATATCAACTTTTTATTGTTGTTGAAATAACTTTCAACATTCTTATTAAGAATATACATATTATTTATTTATTATACATCTGTTATTAAGATCATCATATTATTTGTATGCAATTAAATGTTTAATAAATCATGTATATTATTTACTAAGTGAAACATTTTTTTATTATAGCTTAGTACCTGGTGCAATATTTGTATTTTTAAAATGATGTGAAGGACATCATTTTTATTTGTAGAGTAAAGTAACAAGGTAGAGAGAGTTAATGCGAGTATAATTGAAGTTTGTTTTATGTTTGGGAGAAAATATTCAAGTGTTTAAATCAGTTTTTAACATTTTAATCAATTAATAGGACAGATACTAATAGGATTATTTAAATTTTAGTTTATTCAGACGGGCGTGTATGTATTTCAATTCTCCATGCACCTGGAGATGACCCCATGGGTTACGAATCCAGTAATGAAAGATGGAGTCCTGTACAGAGCGTTGAAAAAATTCTTCTATCTGTTATTAGTATGCTTGCTGGTAATTATATATAAACTATTAATTTATTTCATTATGTATTAATTTGAATTCTTTTTGTTTAGAGCCGAATGATGAAAGTGGGGCAAATGTTGATGCTGCCAAAATGTGGCGTGAGAATCGTGAACAATTTAATAAAAAAGCTGAAGAATTGGTCAGAAAAACTTTAGGAATACCACCAAGTGAATGAGGTCAGGTAGGTAAAATAATTTAATTGAAACATTTGGCTAGTTATAAATAATGATATTTGAATAACGACATGTATATACACTATTAAGTTAAATTTTGAAATATGAGTTATGAGTTTTATATTTTATACATATTTATGTGTTAATCAATACTGGATTTTAATTTTAAATTTGGTTCAGTTTTTGAATGTTTACATATGGTGGCAACAGAATAAATAAAAATACTTGCAGTTTATGAAATGGATTATTGATTTGTTGTAAATCCTTTGACATCTTCTATCCTTTAGCTTATCATGTCGCAAAGATAATTTAAGAGAAAAATAAAATTTTTGTTCGCGATGAAAAAAAGAACAAATAATTTTACTAGATAAAACATGTAAAACATGTTGGGTTTTTATTTTATTAAAATCATAAATTAGTATTATATTATCTACAAGTCACATATTTCACACAATGAGTCTTTGACTTATGCTTAATGCATATATCTAAAAAAAAATATGTAGTCAAACATTTATATATTAATTATTAAAATAATAGAGTTAACTCTAAAATCACAATGAATTACTTAAAAATAGGTAACAAAAAATAAAATAAAATAAAAATATACAATTCTAAATAGGAAATAGAAATTAATATTAATTGTTTTTCTGATTAACATTTATTTTTAAATATTAAGGATAACATTAAAGAACATGAAGAAATAATTAAAAAATTTTAAGGCATTTAAAATTAATTCTTATATGTTTAAACTGTTGTGTTTTCATAAAAAAAAAAGCAACGCATTATCGTGGTATTTTAATATTTTGTAAGAACTTATTGAGAATAAATAAATTCATTAAGAATTATTATTATTCTAAGAGAATTTTAATTTAAAGTTCTAAAAGTGTTGTAAATTCAGTTAAGTAATAAACTGTATATTTTAATAAATGTATAGCAAAAACAATTTGATTTTTAAAATGTATGTTGAACTTTAATATGTTTGTTCATTTATTGTTCAATGAATTAAAACAATTTTTTGAATACGATATATAACCTACGCACATTTATTAATAAATTTGTAGAGATAAAGAATGATATAAATATTATATTTTCTAACATCTTCATCCATTTTCTTATATTATTGCTGAATGTATAATGACTAATACAATAATTGATACATTTTTATATTTTTTTAATAATATACAATTTTTTCTTTGTCATTTTAGATAGTAATTATTCAATTTAAATGATTAATGTTTAAGTTAAATTGATTAACTAGTAGGAAAACGACAAAAGTTATTACTATATTAAGTACAGGGCCTTATTACAAAATTAATATATTGTTAGTTGCCCTAAGTATAAAAATAAATAATTGTACAATATAAACTCAACTAAAAGTCTGTTTAACAGGATCAAACTAATCTGATATAAAGAATTCCAGATTAAAAAATAAATAAATAATGGTTCAACATTAATTTAAGCTCTTAATATGCTTTCATGATGTTAAATTTTATGTAATAATAATTATTTGGTTTGTATTATATATTGTTTCATGATATTATTTTTTAATTTGTTATTTTAAATAGTTGAGTTGTCAAATTACTTAACTGTGACTGTATATGAAATAATATGAATACACATGGTTATGACTGGTTTTAATAGTTACATTTTTAAATATGTCTTGCTAAAAGTCAATATATTTATATTTTTTTAACCAATAATATAAATTTCTAATGATAAATTGATAAATTTAAGGTGGTGTAAATGATATTAAATGTACAGCTGGAGTAGGAGTTGATGATTGGCTACTGTCAGAGCTGCCTAGTTGTTCACAATAATAATGAGGTGTATTTAAATAATCAATCAGTCGTCTGGGTAATGGCAATTTGTGGATCAAATCTCGTCGTACCATCTTCAAAATGACAAACCTAATTAAATAAAAATATTTTATTTAATATTAATAAATCATTATAAAATTCTATTAAATCAAACTCATTTTATTTTGTCCGTTGTTTTAATTAAATATTTTTACTAAGAATTTACCTGGCCATGTGTTGTAAGCTTTGGACTTGTTTGAATCGAGAAACAGGATGAAGTAACTGAACTCTCATTGGTCCAAGAATTGGACGTCTATGCAAAAAGAACAAATACCTGCCACTACGAGAATGTTCTACTGCGTTTTCAACAAATTCAACAATTGTATGACTTTTAAATTTTGTACAGCTACCAAAACTAAAATTTCCTATAACCAAAAATTAAATATGAAAATTAGTTTTTAGGAATGTTATCTTTATTTATTACCTTGATCATGCTCAATTCTAACATGCCGAACAAAACCATTCAGTTTAAATGTCAATGAAAATATATAATGATCATCACTACTGTCACGTACAATAAACGATCCATCGGGTTCATTTGACAGTATTTTTTCAGCAACTTCTCCAGATGTTGGACCCCAATACCATCCATACTATAATTATTTTAACGTGCATAAAATAAAATTTACAATTTATCTATATTAAAATTTTAGTAAATCTTACATCTTTCACTTTTTCAATGCTAGTTGCAAAATCCATACTAGTTTCACGTTCATATGTATCTCTGGGCCCATCATCAGGTACAGGTGGAAGTGCACGATTTTCAAACGTTGCCTCCTTGGTTACATCTAAAAGAACGACAGTATCTGTTGGGTTCAATTCAGGGTCCAAGTCTGTTGATGTACTTTTACGCGAACGAAAAATATTACAAAATGTTTGTTTTAAACTAAAAGAAAAGTTGGATTTTGTTGATGAAATAAATGGAGATGAACAAAAGATTTTTCTTGTTGAATGACTAGAGCTATGACCGCCAATATCTTCTGCTGTGCTATTGTCTTTAGTTTTTTTATGTTTAATATTCACCATAAATGATTTTTTTCTGATTTTGCATTTAGACGATGATATTTTGCTAACACAGTTTTCTTTGTTGTGATCATTTTGTACATCATTGCATTTTGATACATTTACAACTTCAGGTTTACTACACTCTTCTGTATTACTATAAATATTGTGTAGAATTGTTCGTACATCTTTTACAGTCATGTGTATGGGCTCTTGAACATTGACACATTTTTCTCCTGATCTGAATTAAAAGAAAATTATTAAAATAAAATAATAATGTTAGGTTTGTGATGCTTACTTTTTACTAACTGGTATGGAATGGCACTGATCACGAAATTTTCTTTTTTTTCTCAATGGTCTTCGAAAAGCGATATTAAATGGGGAACTATCAATTGGTAATGTATATGTATCGCTATTAAGAGCATCATGTGAAACGGCAGAAGATATAAAATTAGAATCATCCGAAGAAACTACATTAAATAAGGAGTTATGAGATGATGAAATAGTTGATAACAAAGAATTGTTTGATCCATTTGGTAAACGATAATTAGTTTTCCAATAAATACCTAAATTATGATACAGTTTTTGTTGTTTAATGTGCCTAAAACAAAACAAAATATGTATTGTAATTAATAATAATATTATACATGAAATTTTTAATACTTAAAGATAAAATATTACCTAGTATCATGCAATGGATCCAAGTGTTTCAGCGAGTCAATGATCAACGACTTTATAAAACCTTCTGCATATTTTTCAACATGAATCATACATTCATTGGTATAGACAGGAGATTGAATATGTTTACATTGATTGTCTTTAAATTCAAACGGAGGAGAGTAAACATTAATAGAATTTGTATGGTCTTGAAATTCAACAGGAGGCTGAATTGGATTCTCTGATTTTTGAACACTAGGACATTTCTTCAATGTATTATACTGTTGTGTATATGATGTGTCAGAATCGTCGATTAGAGAATCCTCTTGACTTAATGATAACTCATCATCACATTCTTTACACTATAAATCAAATTAAAGATATTGAATAATTATAAGTAATTACTAATTAGTAATTACTTATACACTAAACATAAATATCTAGATATTTGAAATTCTTTTGAAAATACCATAATATTATGAAGTAGTTAAAAAGTATTAACATCATTAAATATTATTTAATGGTTTGGAACTTTGATACAATTACAAGTAGGTATTAAACAATAATATTTTAAAATAACTATTATTATAATTAGATATACATTTAATTAAAGTGTTAAAATGCATTTATTTTTTACTTTTTGATTATTTATCAAAAGATTAATTAATAATTATATAAATATTTTATAAGATTCAATATTTATAAACCAGTAAAAGTATAATTACTGATACAAACCACTTAAAAAAAAACACTTAAGTTTTATATAATAGGTCAATAAAAACTAATTGGTTATAGGCATATACTAATGTAATATATTAATAATACTAATATTACCGAATTAAAATTAATATTTAAATCTACTTTACGTGTAATAATAACATTGAAAATTATTAAAAAAATTTGATCAAATACATTCAGGGATATTGAAAAAATATTCTGGAATTATAATATATAAGAGATGGTAAAAAATGAAAAATATGGTAAGTAAATATCAAAGTTGGTAAAGTATTAAAAAAAATAGTAAAAATATCTAGCAAACATAGTTTTAATCAAGATTTTAATTGAATTTGTTATAAATTTATTACCAAGCTAATAGATCTACGTAGAAATCATTTGAATTTATTTATAGGTTAAATTTTATGATTAATATTATTAAATTCACTATAGGTAGATTTATTTATATTTTAATCAATTAAATGTTAGCTCTTTCTTTATTACCATCGTGGATATACATACAGATACAGCTGTTCCTTGAGGATTTCCCCATTGTGATGTCCACTGAAATAATAGAGGTATCATAATTCTGTATTTTTTTTTTTTTTTTTTTTACTTTAGATACAAGGGCTACAAATATTTTATATTTTAATTTAATTTGATGCTTTGAAAAAAAAGTTAAAAAATAATTTATTATTTAATTACTTTAAAAAAAATCAAAGATAGCCATTTTTTAGTTTATTTTCATGAAAATTTTGACGTCTTAACATTTTATTTACATTAACATCATGATTTTTAATTTTTTTTTTTTTGTTTTAAGAATAGTATTGCATGTCACATTGAAATCATTTGCCTGCTACAAGCCTACAACAGCTCAAGGACCACATGTTTGATATCTAGGCACTATGATATTAAATAATTCACAATTTGTTCGGAACTAGAAAAAATATTAAAAATCATAAAATAAATTTGATTTTTTTTTAAGTAATTAAATAAGAAATTATTTTTAAACTTTTTTACTAAATCATTAAATTAAACTAAAATATGAAATACTTATACTCTTTGTTCCAGAGAGTTGTATAAACAAATAACAGAATTAGGATATTTCCATTATTTCAGGAGATATCGCAATCAGTAAATCATAAAGAGATACCTGTATATATATAATAAATCTTTATTCATCACCTTGTTTATAATTACTGTATTACAATTATTAGGTAGGTACTTACATTCAATAATTATTATAAAGATCATGTTTCAAAATAACTTTAAGCATTTTGTGTTAATGTAAATAATAGTTTTACAACAATATTGAACATACAACTTATACAATATACCTAATTTGGTTAAATATTAATTTTACAAAAAATAAAAATTTTACATAATATTCTAGTTGGTAGGTAATGAAATAAAACCTTAGTTGTGTACAACAAATAAATATATCTACACAACATTACTTTATAATAATATAATAATCATATAAAAACTTACTTTAAATTGCGGTGAATGTTTGTTAGAACTGCTACTGGCAGAACTGTTTGAAAACGAACCATTGACCAAAAGACCGCTGTCGTCTTCACTGAGCAAAAGCACATCAGATGTTGGCGAATCCATCCCATATTAAAATTCAACAGGAAATCAATCATGTCACCAACAACCTAACGAGGGATAAGACATAACTTTAACTTAAAGTAGGTTCAACTTGACAAATTTATAGATTATTGTTTGTAAACAGTTAATCAATAGAAGTTAATACTTACTTTTGTTGATGGAGCCAAACTGTTGTCCACATATTGAGTTCTTTTGCACGTCAATCTTAAATTTGGTACTAAAAGGTATCACAGTATTCTTAATTTCGACTACTTAAAACGACTATAATTTAAAATTACTGTGATTAAAAGTCAAAATTCTATGTAAGGAAATATTTTCTATTAGTATTTACTATTTATTCCCAAATAAAAGCTTATCAAGATAACATTGGACTTATAAGTAGTTTTAACAACAGAACTGTACAGTGGACAGTCAGTGGTTCTCATTTCTCAAAATGTATATTTTCATTTTCCAGTGGTGTTATCAGTATCCTTTGTAAAATAAGTATCCTCATGAAGACTTAATGATTATCTCTATAGCCGCCATGATAGTACCCATCAGTATCTCATCATTTAATAATAATAATAAAAATGTATTAAAATTTATAGTTGTAATTTTGTATTAATTAACATTATATTATAATTTATTGTTTGTATTCTGCCGACTGCCATCTGCTGTTATGTATCTCGTCTATAAAATTTAAACAATTAATAATAAACGTGTACAAATCATAAATTATTTTAATTACAACAAACTTAAAATAAATTAACCCATTACAGGATGTTTGGGTTATAAATTAACTGTAGTTGGATTTTTATATCTATTTAAAATTACTAGGTAATGGGTGTTCTAACAAATTAAAACGTAACTTGATTCACCAACATTTTAAAAAATAAATATTTTTTCTATTTCAAGTAATTTAAAAAAAAAAGATAGTATATTTGCAAGTTTGAATTTAATTTAAACTTGACTATAGTTTATTGATATGGAAAACGGTGACAATGATTTGAATAGTTGTAGAAAAGTAGCATTAATCACAGGAATCACTGGTCAGGTATATAAATTCAATATATATTTATTGTACATATTGTATTATTCATTTGTTATTTTAATTGTAGGATGGATCATACCTAGCCGAATTGTTGTTAGATAAAGGATATGAAGTTCATGGTATTATACGGCGTTCAAGCACGTTTAACACGGGTCGTATAGAACATCTCTACTTAGATCCTAAATCACATATGGAAGGCAAAATGAAACTTCACTATGGTGACATGACTGATAGTAGTTGTCTTGTGAAAATTATAGGAATGGTGAAACCAACTGAAGTTTATAATTTGGCTGCTCAAAGTCATGTTAAGGTAGATTGTTAAAGGGATTATCTTGTCATTTTTCATAGCATTTTTAATTTAATTTTAGATTTCATTTGAACTAAGTGAATATACAGCTGAAGTAGATGGTGTTGGGACTCTTAGGTTACTAGATGCCATTAGAGCGTGTCAGCTAGAAAATAATGTACGTTTTTATCAAGCTTCTACTTCAGAATTATATGGAAAAGTTGTTGAAATACCTCAAAAAGAAACTACTCCGTTTTACCCTAGATCTCCATATGGTATTATTTTATATTAATGACAATGTTTTTATACTAAAATTATATTTAGCCTTATTTTTTCAAAAATGTGATTCCTAGTTATTAATAATAGTTAAATGTATTTAAAATACTTAGCATGTGCCAAATTATATGCTTATTGGATTGTGACAAACTATCGAGAAGCATACAATATGTATGCTTGCAATGGCATACTGTTTAACCATGAAAGTCCTAGAAGAGGTGAAAACTTTGTAACAAGAAAAATTACTAGATCGGTAGCAAAAATAGCAATTGGTTCATTAGATTGTATTCAATTAGGAAACTTAGATTCTAAGAGAGACTGGGGCCATGCCAAAGATTATGTTGAAGTAAGATATTTATTCTTTTTAATGAAGTTAAAAGTATTAGAAGTAGATTTAAAAAATATTTGTATACATATTATTTATGTAAAATTCTATATTTTTTATAGTGTCAAATAGTTAATACTTGACAATTTATTGAGTTTTTATTTTTTTAAAGGCAATGTGGTTAATGTTACAACATGATACACCTCAAGATTTTGTGATTGCTACTGGTGAAATGCACAGTATTAGAGAATTTGTAGAAAAAGCATTTAAGCACATTGGCAAAACAATTGTTTGGGAAGGAAAAGGGTTAAATGAAGTGGGGAAAGAAGAATCTACCAATGTTGTACGTGTTAAAGTGAATCCTAAATATTTCCGTCCAACGGAAGTTGTAAGTAGATTATTTTAATACTTTAATTCTATTTTATTATATAATTATAATATATCATACATTTATTTTAATTAAAGATAGGGATTAAAAAAATAAAAAATAAATCAGTATTATCCAATAAATATCATACAATAATTATGTTACATTATGCATTAGTAATATGAAACTTCTTATATAAATGAATAGGTACTTGTTCTCTTATTTATTTTCATTACTTGAGAATGGATTTGAATGCTCTAGTAACAGAATACTAAGAAAATATTCTTAAATTTATTTTTAACTTTAAAAATTTGATTAATTATATTTTTATATAGGTATTGATTAATTGTAACATCTTCATCAACTTATAGTTTTCGTATCTTCTTTTTGCCCTGAAAATCATTTCTAAAAAGTGAATGTACAATTTCTGTTGTATGTATATAATATATATATTGAATATACCTTAGTGCCTACGTGTGCCATTAATAATTTCCCCATATTCCTTGGTATGTCAGCAACAGAACCTTATACCATGACTTCAACATTCTAACTATACCAACACAAAGAATGCAATCCTATTATTATATTAAACTTCATAAAAACATCTTAAATCACTCAATCCCTTTCATATCCAAGCTATACTCTGTCACAATATCTCTTTGTTACTTTAAACGGAAGTGGCCACATGATCTTATTAATATTCTCTTTAATCATAGGCGTGTCCACGGGGGGTGCAGGGTATGCACTTGCACCCTCTGCGATTTCAGGTAGCCCCATGAATTAAGAAAAATTGATCAAAAAAGGGGGCTTGGGTCCCTTAACCTCTTGGGTACGCACCAGGTTGCACCCTCTGCGTCAAAGGTCTAGACATGCCTATGTCTATAATACTTATAAAATAACTTAAATTATCATATCTAGAAGTAGTGTTAATAGATTCTCCTTCCTCTTATACCGTCACACTCAGAAAAAATTGTAAAGTTCTTTACCCGCTGTAATATAATATATTATACAGATTGTAAATTTTCTATTTTCTATCATCTTTTTTTTTTTTTATAAACCGAAAAAATTGATGCTGATTTAAATTTCATTGTTTAATACTTTATTTTACTATACTTTTGTTCATAAAAGGTAATTAAATTAAATAATAGATTTGTATACTCTTGAATCAATCTCATATACCTAGTTATGATGATGTGATAGATTGATAGTTTTGATTACATTTTATAAAAAAATAGTATCTTTAATCCTAGTTTGCTGATTCTACTATAATGTAATAATGTAAAATTACAATTTTATTTAATTATAGTAGGTACCTATTTAAGTATTTCATGTCTTACTCATTTTCATGCTATAAAAATAATTATAAATAGTATTTGTAATTAATAATATTATGTATATTTAAAAACGATTTTATTATATTTCTATAAAAATTAAATAAGATGTTAGATTTTCTCAACTCATTCATTGGCATATGAAACAAGGATCAGTTTCTGGTAGCAGTGTCAAAATAAGAGATTTTAAAATAAACTTTCATTAAAAGTTCTAAGTAATCAATTTGATTGTTTAAAAATACA
The DNA here is from genome assembly GCA_009835225.1 of Aphis craccivora. NCBI lineage: Eukaryota > Metazoa > Arthropoda > Insecta > Hemiptera > Aphididae > Aphis > Aphis craccivora. Next base: position 10,951 of record VUJU01001056.1, on the reverse strand, counting down.
AACAGAAAACTAAAGTCAACAAAAGTTTTCTTGAAAATAACTTTAATGTTAGTCTATTTTTTGCGATGAAAAAAGTAACTAGTTCCAAATAGATTTAATTTAGAAGTTTGAGAATGGGGATAAAATCATGTATGATAATAATCATATAAAGTGTGTGCACGGGTAATTGTTGAATACTTTGTAAACATATATTTTTTTTTGTGTACACAATTAAATATAATATAGATAATTGATCTTAGTTAATATTTATTACACAAAATATGTAAGTAATAAATTTATCAGCAATGTGTATTCTAAAATATTATAGTATAAATTATATTATTTTTGATATCCTCGGTATGGGAGTTTTACTGTTTTTTTTTTTTTATATATATATTAACTACTGTAATATGATATTTACTTATTATTCGGACTACATGCATCAATTGAGAATTTACGGGGTTGTTATTGGCTTATAGCTATTGCCCATTATTATATTACAATCATAATATGGCATGTACCTTCTACTATACTTTAATATGTATGTATTGTATAATATAAAGTGAATATCCTTGGTACATTATAGAGGTCAAAAGTAAACATTTTCTAACAGTTTTCAAAAAAATCAAGAAAAACAAAAAAAAAATTTCAATTTTTATGAGAAATGTTTTTTGAAGTGTCGATAAAAAAAATTTGGATGATTTTGAAAATTTAATACAAGGTTCCTTATGATTTTTTCTTACTGTAGCTAAAAAAAATTAAAAATCTTTTATCACAATTTTTATATAAGCGTTTATAGTTCAAATTTTTATGAAATCTGTCGAAAATGAGAAAATTTGCAATTAATTTTGAAGTTGAAAAATCATAAAATTGTTTGTATTTATAACTAAGAATTAAAAATACAACACTAAGTTTTCCATAAATTTTTCTTCATGTAGCTATAGAGAAAACTTGAAGCATCATCATAGGAAAAGTTTTAAGTGCGTTTGAATTTAAAATTTTTATTATTCAAAAAGTATAAGTCGTAGATACTTGAAAATTTTAGCAGTTATTTAGATTGGCATTTTCTTTACACGATTTAATTTTCAAAATATTTTGACTTTTTTAAAGCTAATTATAGATAACTGAAATTTTCAATTTTTCTGAACATTTTTTTTGTAGTGTCAATAAAATTTTGCATAAGTAGCTAAGAGTTGAAAATTTAATACAAGATTTTCATAAGTTTAGCTTACAATAATTATAAAAGAACTTAAAGTTTGGTGTATTCAGGCCATTTAAACATAAACCACCTTTTTCACCAACGATTCGAAATAATATCCTAGGCTGACAAATCATCTTTGTCCAGAATCGTTTTTCTTATACAATGTACCCACTTACCCACTTTTTTTTTTTATTGTCTGTGTACATGATAACTTGTCAAAATAATGCTTCAATTTAAAACCTCAGTGTGGTTTCCGGTAGAAAATTGAATATCGTTGATGTATTATAAGGTTAAAAGTTAGAAGTTTCCAGCAGTTTTAAAAAAAAATCGATTTTTATATTACTGTAACTCAAAAACAAATCACTGTAAATATTCAATATTATTTCACTAAATGTTTATAAGTTACAAAAGTAATATTTATATTGTTTTATACACTGTTAAATTTTTAAAATATTTCGATTTATTTATAGATAACTGAAATTTTGGATGACCAAAAAAACTTGAAAATGGTTACTTATAAGTTATAAGTTGTTTTTATTGCAGTTAAAAAAAAAAAATCATAAGTTGTTACCTAATCAAACAATTTTTTTTTATACACATTTTAATTTCAAATATTGAGAAAGTTTGTCAAATACATGAATATTTGCAAATTATTTTGCAGTTAAAAATATATAAAAAATTTTGTTTATGTAGCTAAGAATTAAAAATTTAATACAAGATTTTCCATAAGTTTGGCTAACAATAATTATAAAAAAAAAAGTTGAGCTTTGGCCAATTAAAATTTTTTTATCTAAGTCTTAAATTTTTGCAAAATAAAAATTCATACGATTTACTATCAAATAATTTTAGACTTTTGTTTTAGTTGAAAATTAATAGTCGTAGAAACTTGAAACATACATCAGTTGTTTAAATTGGATTTTTTGTGCATACATAATTTAATTTTGGAGTATTCAGGTCATTAAAACATAAACCACCTTTATCACCACCCAGTGAAAAATATATCCTAGACTGACAAATCAACTCCGTTATGAATTGTTTTTCGACTTTTCGTATACAATGATACCTATCATTATATTCAAATTTAACACATCCATTATTTTAGTGATCAAATCTATGTCTCAGGTCTACTCGATACCTATCTTATAGGTACTGAACAGCAGAGCGTTACTCACTTGACCTATCTTTTTTTTCTTGATTTTTGTTGTATGTACCTATTGTACCTATTCATTCTTACAGTACAAAATTAATTTCATACATTTTTATACATTTTTTTTTTTTTTTTTTTTGACAGTTAATAAATATTATTTTAATTGAATTATAGAAACAGTAACCTAACACTTTTAATTATTTGTGAATTTATTGTAATAGGTACCATAATATTTTATTACTATGCAACATTGAAGTGATTCTTATAATATAAGAACCATAATATGATTAATTTGTGTTTTTAATATAAAAACTGTAGGTGGTTAAAAAAAATGTTACATCTTTTTATTCTGATTTTTGGTTTTTCTCAGAACATAATTTAAGTATGATAAGAATAAATATTAAAATGTGAAATATATTATTTATAAATAATAATTAATAATATATGCCCACGTCTTGTTGATAAAAATAAATCATAAATAAATTTTCTGCAACTATTTACTATTCTCTTACTAATTATTGTATAGTTATAATTGTTATAAATTATTATAGAGTCTGAGTAAAATATAGTTAAATATAGGTAGTTGAAATATTTATTACTTATTAATTAATTAAAATATTTTGTTATTATTATTTCAAGAAGAATTTTAATAATCATAGTAATTTTAGACTGAATATAGAGATAATATATAATTAAACTCAAATTAAAAACCTAGTTTAAATTAAGTATTACTATCTTATAATAAACATGAACAAAATGTAATGTTTTTTTTCTTTATCTTATTATGTTCAAAATTTAAATTCAAACTATAATTTAATAAAACTTATCTAATTTTTATTTACTAGCTCATATAGGGTGATTATTTTGTGGTCAACATTCAATATCTCAACAAATATAAATGTTTCTGAAAAAATAATTATTAATTTTTTGTGATCTATATAAAACTACACATTTTACTATTATTATCAATTTTTATTTTTAATGATAACATTTTTAATTTTATATTCCGATGCAGAATACTTTTTTGAGAATTTTGATGTATAATAATCAAATTTTGAACCATTAGTAGTTAGTTATTATTTATAAGAATATATACATAATGTTAAAGCAAAATATGAGCAGTGTAATTGACTAACATTTTGTGAGGCACTTAACTCCGCTAATTTTAACTGTAATTCTTAATTAATTTTTATATATCATTATCAGAAAATTGCTTCGAGAAAACATTAAGATATAGAAATAATTTAAATAAAATGTTTAATGGTGTCAAAATTTAAAAGTATGAAGATCAAAAATCAGACTCTATATATTTTTTTATATCATAAAAAAAAAAATGTTCAATAAAATAAAAGTAGAGGTAAATAATTACCAATGCATTTATTTAAATCAATATTATTTATAACTTTTACAATTTTTTTTTCAATATCTATATCTAGTATTTGTAATTTATACATTTACAGCGTTTGCAATTAAATAATAAATTAAAAAACAAAATGGAAATTTAATCAATTTAATTATTTTTATAGCTTTATTTTTCTTATAGGTAGGTAGTATGTACTTACTACCTTATATCGAATAATATAGTTACCTAGTAGTATATTTTACCGATGTTAATTATTTACAGTTAATTGGTGGCTATTGGTAAATACCTATAAGCACATCCCCTTTATTGTGCCAAATGTAGATAGAAATATAAAGTTAAAATGTTGTTTTCATTCAAAAATTCAAAAGCTTAATTTTTTTTAAAGTTCAAAACTATCTTTTTTAAAGTATGATAAAAAACTAGATAAAAATAGATTTTTTTAATAATGCTGTTTTGTTTTGTCTTAAAAAAACACTTTCAAAACCGTTTATATTTTTTAAGGCAAAAGAAATATGGTTGTTGACTGTTAAAATCACCCACTATATTATGTAGGTATATAAAAAAATGTATAATGGATATATATTTTATGGTAATAATGTTTTCTTATTAGGTATTAATTTAATTTCAGCTTTATTTAAAAAATATCAAAAATGTCGTAAACATTATGTCATTAAATATCCCAGATAATATCTATATTCAGAGATTATATACAAAAAAATTTCTTATATTGTGAAATTCAATTAATTTCAATTTAAAATCAAATATTATTACCCATATTATATTATGTATGTACTAGGTAGTATAGGAGGTACCTACCTAATAATACCTTATGACTTGTAATATTTCAATAACTTAACATTTGTTTTACTGATTGAGAGTGTTTTATTTATTATAATTTATTGTTAATAATAGATAGTAAAAATGTAAATTATTAGTGTTCTCGAAATCAAGTTCAGGTCTACCCAAATTAGCATGTCCGCCTTTTTTTAATCAAAAATTATTATTTCATCGTCTATGTAAATTATATTGGTTTGATATTTTAACGTCTTGTTAGGTTTGTATTTAAATATTTTAAGATTATAACGTACTTATAATTAATTTTAAAGACCTAGATCCAATGCTTCACAGAATTAAATTTTTAAATTTTAAACGCTTTAAATTTCAATTATACATTTTAACGTTATTGATTATTTTCATACATCAATGAATATTTGTTTGAATAACGAATAGCATTTTATATGATGGAGTGATAAGGGTTGGGGTTTGGATAAAACTGCACAAAACTATACTGTTATTATCCACGGTTATATTCTGTATTATTTTTTTTACAGTATAGTAGATTTTTTTATATTACATGTTTCAATTTATATAATTGAACAAGAAAAAATGCATTGTTTGCAAAGGTGTTCATCTCGTTCATTGTCTGTCTGGCGTATGTATATATATATATATATATATATATAGGTAGTGTAGAATGTTTGTGTTTGGCATGTGTTTATTCAAATAACATAATCGTTCGGTTTTTCAACAGCACAACAAATGAATATAATGTATACTTGTTTATTATTCTCCGGCAATATAAAAGAACATTAGCTTTGTTTACAATTTCTGCAATGTGGGGTCCCCGCTTGTCATTGTAGATATATATTATATATATATATATATATATAAAAATACATCCGCTGGGCATAAAATAACAAAGGCAATCGTCGTCGTATACAAATACACGTTATACTACATATTATAGTATTATAATAATATATTTATTTTATCGATTTTAATAAAACCTTTGGCTTAATACTATTTAAAAATAATAATAAAAAAAAAAACTTATACAATTTCAGGAACTTTTGCTGGGCGACGCCACCAAAGCCAAAACTGTACTCGGATGGGCCCCCAAAGTAAATTTCGAGGTAAATGTCGACCACACTTTGTCAATCGATTTTTATATGTCGGTGTTTTGTTATATTATAAATTTGTAACACTCGCGTCATGCGAATATTTAATGTATTTTTCTAGGAACTCGTATACGATATGATGGAAGCTGATCTGGCGCTCATGAAGAAAAATCCGTCTGCCTGAACTTCTTCATCTGTGCAATACCTATTTTAAATTGTGTTTATAAACTATAAACCTTGACTTAATGTGTGCATTTGGTTTATTGGTGATTTGTTATTATTGGATATATTTATATATATATATTTTTTTTTTAGGACTTTAAGAGCAGTCTATTATTTTACATATTATTATACGTACCTATATTATTATTATTATACCTTGGACTGTGTTTGTCTTTGAACGTTTTGGGGTCTCATACACACGTTCTGTTTCTGGATATCTCTAGTGTATTATACCAACTATAAAAGAAACCAGGAGTTATACATGTATACATATTGTGAATGTATTATGTTATAACTTCCTGTGATGTTTAACCCTACGCCGCCTTTTGTTTATTATAATTATTTATTTTCACTATTTTTTAAGATGATTTTTTACTCATACTAAACTTGTCGATTGTAAAAACTAAAAACTACGCCTAATTGTGCTTCGTTCGTTGGTGCATTTATTTTGTATTTAACTGTATGCCAATGATTTGATAATTTTTATATTATAATGATATTATACTTTTTTAAACATTTCAGTATCAATTGTATGGGTATTATATGGCCGTAATTGGTGGTTAGGCGGGAGTTCAGGGGTTTGTATATACCCTACATTTTTTAAAAATTAGAAAAATGTTGGCAGTAAATATTGAATAAACTGTAATTACGGCCTTGTATACATTCCTAGTAGGTAGATATCTATTCATTGTGATTTTTAATTTATAATACTCGAAAATTAATAATAAATTACAATAGTTTTAATATTATAATAATATAATTATTATATTATATTATGTACGGCATTAACCCAAAGATATAATATGTGTGATATAATAATATACTATCAGAAAGATTTCATTTTTTTTTTATTATTATTATTTTTTTTTTCTTATCACATATAATTTTATCTTTTATTATTATTTTTAAATAATGTTTTTTTTTTGTTTTTTTCAGTTACCATTTTATTTTATTATGTTACAGAAAAATTAATACCTACTGTGAAAAAAAATGTAGAAAATATAGTACATTCCATAATATGTTTGTGTCTATATTAAACTACAAGCATATTGTATTCATATATACATAATTATTATAATATATTATATTTGATAACATATTAATAGTTAATAATTAATAACCATGTTTAGTGAAACAACAGCATAGACATGATACATAATATGTTAGTATCTGTGCCAGAATAATGATATACACTCACGTTTATTGTTATTTTCGATTTATATACCTTTTGCTCTTAATATAATAATATATTTAAAAAATACTAAAATAATAATTTCAAACAAGTTTATTATTGCGATTTTAGTTTAATATAATACGTAAATGAATTTATTAAAACAATTTTGGCTAGACTTTTTAAAGAATTAAATTTTCTTTTTTTATGTTGACATTTAAAATTTTAAAATAAAGCAAATTAAGTTATGAAATGGACTATTGAACTTATAAAAGTCACTAACTCGCAATGCATGAACAAATTATATAATTATAATATAAAGTTTTTACTGGTTTTAGTTATTATGTTTTATTGTTTTATTGTTTTATTATTTATGATTCATATTATGCATTATAATAGGTATATGATAAATTAGGTACCTATTTAAAACTTTAAAAATTTAATTTGCCTACTTATAAATTTATATAATTTTATTTAATAATAGTGTGGTTAAATGTGTAACTCATCAATTGAAATGATTTTATTTAGATTTTAAGAGAGTTATAATAAGTGTTTTTACCATTATCATTGGAATTTTATTAGTGTTCCAAGATTTTATATAGATCCTCTTTAAAGTAAATACAAATGGCCAATGGGACTTAAGTCTGGAAAATTTTACCAAAATGTAAAAAATTATATAGCGGAAGTACAGAAATAATTAATAAATGCTATTTTCCTTGTATAAAATCATTAAAATATTTATATAATTTATATAAGTATATAAGAATATGATATACATTTAACAGTGATGGCCCGACTCCCTTATGTAATTCTAAACAAAAGAAATGTATTTAAATATATTTTTGATTATTAACCTTTTATTTTTTTGGTAGATTGTAACAAAAAAAATAAAAAACTCTCGAGGTCGATTAAAAGTTTATAAGATCAACAGCAATATGTTGCTATAATGTTTTAATTGATAAATTATACTTAAGAAACTCGAGAAAAGATAGTTTTTTATTCTTATATTTACCCTTTGAATATAACCTGCAGGTGGCTAGTATAGGTTAGACTGCTGTGGTGTCACTTTAAGGACAGCAACAGAATGTGTTCTCGGCCTTTTGTTTCCTTACAATTATCGGTGGTTGTATCATCATATATAACATTTATACATGGTTTAGACTATATTGGCCTAATTATAAAATATTATATTTTAGGTAAATCAAGGAAAATACTTATTTTTTCACATTAATGCGTTTCATATACATTTTTGTTCTAAATTATTTGTTGTTGTTTGTAGTATCCGATTGTATCATATAAACCGGTAGGATTAAAAACAAAACGTGAGACTGATAAAATACCGGAAAACTAAAAAGTAAAATATTGTACAACCTTGCACGTCCAATTGATAATTAAATATGAAAAAAAAAAATCACATAGTTTAATTTCCATCGTTGACCTTATTTGCTGATTAAAATTTAAAAGTGACAAAAACGAAGCGTTCGTATAGGTACCTAGTTTATATTATAATATACCTACGCGAACAAAATATTATTATGTAATGCTTAAAAGTGAATCGTAAAATTACGTATGTATATCAAATATTTGAATTTTTGAGTTTTGGTATGTAATATTTGTGTAGGTACTCAACACACCACAAGTAATATATACTTATATATAGATACAAATATTTTATTATCATTTTGAAAATTCGTTGATTGGTGTTAGATTTTGCAATTTACTATTTACTGAAACTATACATATAAACACAGATATTAATACCTAGCACTATAAAAACAATCGGTTTACTGATTCTTTTTTTTTTTTAATTTAAGGTACCTATAAATTATAATAATGATAGTTGTAAACGTAAAACGTTCACTGATAATAAAAAAAACTTACTGACAATATAGAAGGAAAAATTCCACACCCAGTGTTATCTTGGTGGGTACAGTGCATATAAAATAGGTAGGTACCTACTTTTACAATATGATGGTCAGTTAATTTTATTTATAGGTACTTTGTACCTATCTAGTATCTACCAAGTACCAACTATTAATCCTAGTCAAAAGAGTGGTTAGCTGAGCTGTAATCCTGAACTCTAAGTTCAAATGACCACTAGAGTATTGTTTCTGTTGATTATTATTTAATAGTTGTATTTATCATAATATCCATTGAGTAGGTACCTACTAATGTAATTTTAAAGCTGAGTTTGCTTACAATGTTTTTGTTATGATTTACCAACTCTTTATTCGGTAGGTATCTCCAAGTTCAAACACTGTAAAGGTTTATTCTAATTCTTAGATTTTTACAAATTATAAATTACCTATACCTCCTTATTTTTAAATTTCAAAAAATATTCGTTACCTTCTGTAAACTGTTAAACAGAATGCAGATCATTTGTTTATGAAAATATTAAGATATAGGTACTTATTATTTAAATCAAATTTGAACTCGAAAATCCTGTCATCTTTTAGTTATTAAAATGTATAGGTACATAAATATTTCAGGTACCAACTGAGGATAACGGCATTTAAGTGGTTTTATACTTTTATCTATTATTTATTATACTTACATAATTTTAAAAATTATGGAATATTGAATATTGATAGACTGATATCAGGTAGGTAGTTAATTACTATAATTTTCAAATCATCATAATATAGCCTCCAATCGGTGTATAATATTATCAAGAACCTGTTGAATCAATTGTCCTATAAGTACAAATTAAATAGTTAACTCAAAAACTACTCGTTCGAACTTACTCACCTCAACTTCTTTCTTTCTTTACATGTATATAATATGTAAGTATACATCAAAATTCTTAAAAAAGTCATCAATTTAATTACACATTTCTTTACATAGGAAATAAATACAAATGGTGGTTCTTATCTGGAAAAAAAGAAGTCGGTATCACCACAAGAGTGAATATATAAGACATTATTTAAATGGTAAATAAAAGTCTCAATTTATAAATCTGGTGTTTATAAATAGATTCTTAAAGAGTCTTACATGACTTAAAAATCAGAATTGAAATAAATTTTTTATTTATGGGAAAAAAAGGACGAGGGGATACGCGTAATATTTTATATTCATATTTTTCATTTCAAATGGAAAAATAATACAAAAACAAGTCTTAACACATTACACATTACTACTTTAAATATATGATTAATTTTTCAGTGATGTTTGGTCACTGACGTTTTATTTATATTTTATAAAAATTATGGCTAAAACGTAATTGCTATATTAAAAAAAAATTAGCTTAAGACTTAATACGGCAGCTTTCTGGCTCATTTCCTTTAAGCCCGCCGCTATTCTAGTAATAATACTCTTTTATGTACTTTCTTTTTTGCTAATAAAAAAACAAAGAAACAAATAATAATAATTCAGAATAATAAGAACAATATAAGCTAAATACTCGGCGAGTTATAAATGTTTAATCTACTATTATAGGAAGTAAAAAGAAATGTTGGACTTAGAATTAGTTTTCAAATCATCCTGAACATTTTATAGAAACTAATTTGCAACTCTTAATGAATAGTAGGAAAAGTGTTAATTTTTAAGAGTTTAGAATTACATTATTAGAGTAACGTTATATTCATTGATTATAAACCTCTAGTATTGTTATTAATAATAACTATTTTTTAGATTCTGAACGGAGTGAAGAATGTATTGATTTTACAATGATGTGTGTTTTTTTTTTTTTTTTTGTGTCTGTGTACAGCATAACTAGTCGAAATAATGCTCCAATTTCAAACTTTGGGGGTGGTTTCCGATGTAAAAGTGAATATCCTTGGTGCATTATAGAGGTAAAAAGTTAACATTTTCCAACAGTTTTCAAAAAAATCGAGAAAAACAAAAAAAAAAATGACGGAAAAACAGGAATTTTTACGCAAAACCAGTTTTTGACCAAATCGATTTTTTTTTATGGTTGTAATTCAAAAACTAATCACTGAAATTACTTGAAATTTTCACCAAATGTTAATGT
>VUJU01001055.1:0-55936 GCA_009835225.1 Aphis craccivora | reverse complement strand
TAAAATTAAAACGTTATTAAAATCGAATTATTTATTTTGTTAGCATAATTAATATTTTCGATTTTCAGTTCAATTTTCGAAATAAACCAAACAGTTCGTAATATCAGTATATTGAGTAAATTAAAGAGATTTGGAAAACTGTTACTTATTTATGTATCCTACACAGATCGAAACGGGTAAATTTCAAAAAAAAAAAAACAATAACACCTCTGACTTCAACGCTTACCTGGCCCTTGGACTTGGTACTTGGTATGATTGGAGCACTGCGATCATTGCATTCGACATGTTTCAACTTCCTGCCACTTTCTACTTCTTTCATCATGTCTGACCAGTCTGGACGCCTTCTCGGTCGACTCCGTAACGATTCCAACTTCTTCATTTTTTCCGGCGTCGGTGGTTTTTTAGCTAACAAATAAAATTATTCAACCACTAATGCACAGTTATTCCAAAAACTGACCTACAGGTAGGTTCTTATAATATTTATATGGCACGCTCACAACAATAGCTGTCATCAAATGAAATGCACTCTCGCGCACTTCGAAATCGAAGTGACAATATAATAATATATGAGTAGCAAACAACGGTTTATTAGTTAATCGTTCTTATCGGATTTATATACTAACTGAATTCTAATTAAACTTTTAGATTGGAACATTTCCAACACTATATTTACGTTACATTATAGTCATCGTTCGACATTACGTTATACGCTCGCGTTTACAGGTACCTACAAGTATAAAGGTACCTATGTTAACATTTTCGACCTTCAGTTTAAACATCACTTATATTATGATATATTTTGCCATTTTGTTATTTGAAAATATTGTTTTTCATGGTGTGATCGTGGTGTATACAGCTAGTAATCATTTTTAAGAAAAAAAATATTTATTTATTACTAAATGATTTTTACTAGCTCATAAAATAAAGTTCGTTCAATACTCTCATACAAGTTAATTCTAATTTTTATAATAATTAATAGCCTTTAGTTTTAATTTCAATAGTTTAAGTTTTTATAATATATTCTGTATTTTAATTCAAACTAATGATTCTGATATATATATAAAGATACTATAAATAAATATTTCGTTTGCAAACTTAGTTAATAATATAGTTTTAAAAAATACTTCCTTTCGTACTAATTCATATAATTTAAACTTTATGACTTGTTTGGATAAAAGCCAACTATTATTTAGAGACTTTTTTTTTTATGGAACCTTTATATGAATGACCTAGATCTTATTTCAATATAATAGTCATATCATTCACAATTCTAAAACTCCTAAGAAATATCAAAAATTTTATTTTATACAAAAATTAAAGTACAAATTTATTTTTTCACGCCCAGTAAATAATCAAAATATTTAAGAAGTAAATTGTAAATGCATTTTAAATATTTATATGAATAATTTCATAATAAGAACTAAGGAGTGAAAAAAATTAATATTTTGTATTTTGAAGCGACAGCTAATTTAAAAATTGTTCAAAATGTATAATAATATGATGTTAATATTGTAATTATGCTGTCTTAACCATTTTGATTTAAATTTATTTTATATTTTTCTATAGTTTATGCTATTTATTATTTACATTAAAGGCAAATATACAAGGTACCAATGGCGTACATACTGGGAGGGGGGTTAGGGGTTTAACTCCCCCAGAAGTGAAGCATGTAGGTATAATTCTCTTTTGGAATATTACATTAATAACATTTGATACATATATATAAACGGTAAACCCCCCCCCATAAACGAATTCTGCGTACGCCACTGCTAGGTACATATAGATACCTAATGTGAACTAAGCAATGTAAATCAAAAATAAGAAATCTAGGTATTAACTTAATCAATAATAATAAATAGTATCAATAAAAAATAATAATCAACAATATTAGGTTAAAAACCAAAATAATACAATTTTAAATTGGCAAATATATTCTAGATGTCTGTACTTACAGCACTATGAATATAATTATATTGACAAAATCACATATATTTACTTAATTTTATATCGCATCAATTTATATATACCTACATATTTTTCACAAATATATTATGTATTCAAAATAAGTTCCTACATTTGACCTGACAGGTAAAAACTACCAACATAATATGTTAATTCTTTTACTTTAGAAAAAATGATACAATATATGTAAGTACATAGGTAATAAGTTCCTACAAAACAAAATATCATGTACTTTAATTCCTACACAGCGGAAAAGGATACCGTAATATGTAAGTTTTTACGTATATATTAGAATGTTAATAATTCAAACTCTTATAATTGTCTTAAAAAATTAAAAATTCATATTTATTTTTAATAATTTAAAAATGTACTATACTCATAAATGTTAAATTATTAAATAGTTATAAAAATAAAACGTACTTCCATTTTTTTTTTTTTTTTTTTTTAATATAATATATTGTCAAATTGATACAAACGTTTTAAAAATATAATTTTACATTTTTTTGTTATTTATTTTAGAAACCTAAATATTTAATACAATCGTATATTGATTAACTTTGATTAACTTTGTTTGCTGAATAATCCAAAATTGTCTTTTTTAGAGGTGTATTTTTATAAGGTTTTATTTATGTATTACTATTTGGCATTTGCAAAAGTTCTTTCTTTGATACATACTAAACTCAATAAAGTTTGAGAATTTCAATAATTTTAAAAATTTGTGAATATTGATTAAGTAAATATGAATCAAATCCAATTAAAACTTTTACATACCTACCTACGTTTATCGTATGTATTCTGTCACAAAATTACTGAACCAACGTGTTCAATGAAAATATATATATATTATATATATTATAGATCCATAATTTATTTCTACTAAATTCATCACAAAATCCTATTATTGCTGAATATTCAATTTTGTCTACCATGAAATAGTTTGTAAAGCATTCTTCCGCTTCCCCTGGATTGAAAAATGTATTTTACTACATCGTAATTTCTTAAATATAATTATGGCTCAAATATAAATGACAACCAAATCCCTCTCCGGAAAAATTTCAAAAGCTGTTTGATGCATTGCTATTTCAAAATCTAAGATAATTATTTTTGGTATATCTCCAACTAGGTGTAAGTATCATTTTTTTTCATTCATATAATATGTACCTATCTGTTACTTAGTAATAAACAAAAAATAACAGGATGTATAGTGTATACTATAATATACTCCTTTTTAAAAATTTTAATATCATAAATTGTGAGTAATATTTATATATTATACAAATTTTATTTTATAATAAAATAATTTAATCATCCATATCTAATGTTATAAACAATTTAAGAATATATAATTATTCCATTTAACACATAAATATCATACTGAAATCATTTACCTCTATATTTTGTTTTTATGTCTAATATTAAACTTAATTAATTGTTAAATATTCTTTTCTCGATTTTGGTATGTTGGAAAAACAATGAATCCTTAAAAATTGACTCATTGTATAATATTTGACGTATACTTTTGCACTATACACTTATTTATAACACTCCATTATGTTTTTTATTTTTATAAGTTGTAAGATTTTTTTAAAAATCTAAAATCAATTTAAATTAACAGTGTCTTACCATTTTTACTGAATAAGAAGAATACATTTTTGATAATCATGACTTAATTTATGATTATTAATTAATATATATGACAAACGTATTTGTAATATGTACAGATACAAAAATGTTTCTAACAGTTTTACTAACGTAACTTTATCTAACTTTTAGAGTCTAAGAGAAATTACCCAATGTATAGCTAAAATTTTTATCAAATTAAAATAAAGTTTTCTATATGTTATCAATTATCTTATCTTCATAAAAATATTTAATGTAATTTTTGTAAATATTTTGTATGTATTTAAAAAAAATTACGTTTTCTTTAACGAAGCTATGTCATTATTATAATATATAGTTATCACACCTATAGTGATCGAAATGCGAGCGTGCGTGTTACTTCACCTAAATCCTAATCCACATTATCGTATTCTGATTCAAGCAGTATAGGAAATTCAACAACTACAGCATTTCGTGGTTATTTAGTAGACAGTCTTTTTTAACGTATAAAAATTCATACATCACACGTTTGTATTCGTGTAGGATGTCACTTAGCATTTGTATAGGAGCAATTAACCTATGTAATTTTTACCTGTAATATTCAGTATTCTATTATATAAGAACTTTCTATTCCCTTACCCATTTCATCTTTTAGGTATATTAAAAAAAAATGTATTATCAATCTATTCGTCTTTTATACTGATAATAAAACGAATATGCGTGAGATGATCGCTAGTAGATAACTCATCACACACCTTGTATTCCTTTCTACTGAGTATAATTTACCTCTTTGTATTATTAAATTTCTAATTTTTAACATTATGATATTACCCTTATAAATTCTAAAATAGCCTATTTGTAGAACTATACGTACTTCATGGGCATCCATAAGGGTAGTAAGACGGGGCACTTCCCCCCCCTGGAACAATGTTATTTCCACAGCAGTTGGTAAAATTCCCAATAAGAAATAAGCTTCTAAAAATAGGTCTACCTAAGTATTCAGATAAAAAAAATTTCCCCCCCTAGAAAAATGTCTGGGGACGCCCATGACATTCTTTAAATCTATATAGTCAACATATTTGTTTTAAATTGTAATAGTACCAATTGTCAAGCCGTATAAATCTGTACTAAACTTCTACATATATAGATTAAAAATCCTAGCGTTAAACATTGGCATAATAGTGAAAGTAAATATTCCTTACATATGGGCGGTAAACCACCATTAGAACTGGCCGGTGGTGGAGGAGGCGGTGGTGGCCCTGGTGCCCGGGAGGGCATTACCGGTGCTGGTGGTGGAGGTGGTGGTACCGGTGCTGAAGGCGGCTTTGGAGGCGGTGGAGGAGGTGCTGGAGCCGGTTCGGAAGTAACAGGAACCTGGACCACTTTGGTCGACGGTGGTTTTGATGATGGTGATGCCATCGTAGTAGTCGTGGATGTCGGTTTTTTCACCTTTTCCGGAACTTGTGCAACGGCTATCGGAACGACTCTACTGTTGACCTGTAACGGTCCTTGTTGATCGATCTGAATGTATGAAAACAAAAGTCCGTACTTGTTTAATTAAATTAATATAATTATATTATTACGATTACTTTTTGTTATTCGCTCGTAGACGCATATTAGAGAAAATTTGCATTTATCCTATAACTAAAACACTTTGAAAAATATATGTCTATAAGTCTTTGACTAACCTATCTGCTCCTTATCAATAAAAATTACAATATCACACCATTTATAAATTTGACACAATATAATTATATTATAATATTATAATATAATTGGTCGCTTTAATCCTAATCGTAATAGTCAATTGTCAATAGTTAAAAATCAAATAAAAACTTATAATTATACTCAACGCGTATATTATACTTATTATCAACCATGATTATTATGATAAGTAGGTATCTCAAAAAAAAAATATCTGATGAGAATGTACGTCTCGTCACCTCGGTGCCTCCTCCCCCCAGCTATAAATGTAAATACTAAATGACTTGGAGGTTAGAGCTATGAATAATCCTCATATATATCGGCTAACCAACTTAAAATTCGACACATTTCTAAAAATTAAGATGAAATTTTTTATTTCTATTATTGTATCAATCTGATTATAAAACGCAAACAAGAATAGGTATGATGGTTAGACACCTTTGCAGTCATAATTTATAGTAGGTATAATTTTTGCACTCAGTAATGGCCATATAGTTAATAGTTCTTATGTTCTCCGTAAGCATTTTATTATAACAACGACTTTTGTAATGACATATCATGAAGTGCGGTAATAATAATATTCAATGTATCAGATTTTTTTTTGATTTTTCGAGTAATCTTATAATGAAATTACCCATTACAAAATAAATAGAAAATAATATTTTTGAGGCTTCGCATATCGATTCATCTAAAATAAGTTGTTTATAAAAATATAAACGATTAAATATCTAGGTATTTAAAATTATAATTAAATTTTTTTTAGTCAAATAATATAATATACTAGTACAATCGATGTTTCAAACGTCTCAAAATACAAAGGCGGAGCTTGATAAATTTAGTTGAGGGGGGGGGCTTAAGCCCTATATTACTTAAAGAAATTATTTATTAATAACTTCCTATTTACTTAGAAATAATCTTTTATAACAAAAAAATAAATCAAGATATTTTTCCACATAACTAATCAGGTAGTTTCACTCGTCGTCTCTATGACATCACATAGCTATTATACCGCATTATCTAGTTGAATAATTATTTTTTCTAATTCTTGATTTTTACTTAAACGTTTTTCATTATTTAGACTACAATATCAAATTATTAAACTTAATATAAAAAAAAAATAGTGTTGTTATGCCCTTTAAACAGTATATTTATGAACTATGATACACAATATTAGGTACATAACTACCACTACGGCATACATTTGGGGGGGGGCTAATCAAAAACTTAGGGAATCTCTTAGCTAAGTTTTTAGTTTATGCTAATACCATGATAGGAATT
The DNA here is from genome assembly GCA_009835225.1 of Aphis craccivora. Lineage (NCBI taxonomy): Eukaryota > Metazoa > Arthropoda > Insecta > Hemiptera > Aphididae > Aphis > Aphis craccivora. Next base: position 49,393 of record VUJU01001055.1, on the reverse strand, counting down.
ATAAATTTTATTAACATTGCTGCGGTTTTGTTGTAAAATATTTTTTTTTATTATTATTATGAATTTATGATACTAGCCGACAGCTGTACTCTACCAACAATAGATTACAAATGGCTTTCCGTTCCAATTTTAATTAATTTTTGTTTTAGTAACTTCGCCAACTAAAGTTCATTTTAGAAAAAAATTATTTATACAGTTTACCTATGAACTCATTTTACGTTTTAAAAACTAAATTTAATACTACACTATTCATTAATACACTAATGTTTTGTTTTAAATATTTTAACTATTTCTATGGATGTCTATTTGAACTCTGTATTTTATATTTGTATTGTCAATTGATTTCTTCACTTCTTCATTTGTATGAATAAGCTGTGTATATCTTTAGTTAATGCGATTTCTAAATTCTAATTTCTAAATTTTATGTTTTTTAAACTAATAACCCGTGTTGTTCATGTGGGCAGTATGCTCGTTAAGTTAAATATAAATAACGTTTTCATGACTTTGTTTTTTTAAGTGCATTTTAAATGCATATATTATGAATAGTACCTAACGCATCAGATCGTCTATCCAAAACGCACTATAAATATATTATATTCAGTACCAATGACGAAAATTTATCGAAATTCAGAAAAATTTAAAATTAGGTAGGTATCTATAATTACTCGACAATTACCATTTTACCAACCTACCTGTGTAAGTGCAAGTACAACACTGTACTATATAATACCTAATATGGGTATGTTATAATAAATTGTTTTCTTACTTTGGGCACGATTTTTATTTCGGTAACTTTTCTGCCATCTGACGGTCCGACTTTTCTTAATTTAAAATGTTGCGCTTCGTCGGAGGCGGCCTATCGATATGAGACAGAACAAAAAATAATATTTATTAAAAATAATAAACAATAATAAATTTGTGGCCGAGCAAATCGTTTGACCGCAGTTCACGATGTACGATAGTGCAGCGGACACAATTTTTTTAAAGTGCAGCAATCAAACGAAACGCATCGCAAAAATATGCATTTAAATTTAAAATTATATACTGCGTTCGGTGATTGGTCATCGGTGACGGTGGAAGCGGCAGTCTTATCTTTGGTCCTCCACGGCACAGTAGCCTTCGGTACAGAGTTGGGTCCATCTTTCACCCACGGTGGACGAAATCTCTGAGTGTTTCCGCCGGACATTCAAAATGTTCTATTGCACGATATAAATAGACAACAAATAATTTATTAAACCGATGTACGATAATGATAATAAATTACGATTTAATTGTGCGAGAAAAACAATAATAATAGTTAGGTATATTTGTATTTATTACATTTTGCTAGACTAACTGGAAAGAAAATTCGTTAAAAACGCAGAAAAACAGAACGAATGGCAGTGGCGAACTGGACGGCATAAAAATAGAATTTATTATTATGGTGTGGGAAGATATTTCACACTGTTTGGCGACATTCCATATCAAACACTCAGTGTAAATATATATATTTTTATATATCATATATAATAATATACCATGTGAGGGAGACAAGGAGAGGGGCGAGGATATACAAAAAAAACTTATACACATCTCAATGAAACTCAAGAAAACACCAATTAAATAGCATCATCAAAAATGACTATATTTTAAATATAAACGTAACACATTTATTTTTATTACTAAAATTATTTTTACAGTAAAGTTTACCTAACAAGTATTCATCATTTTATTATTTAGCTTTACATTTATATAATAATTTATACACGATTATCATTTGCAGAGTATATTTGAAACAATGTCTTGCTGATGGCCGGACCGACAGTTTTGATTGGTATACCATAAGATATATTTGACAATAAGAGTGGATTACCTGATTTTCTAAATGCATTTATAAGTAATTTTGGACTAGGGTATTGCTCGACAATTGCAAATGCTTTATGAACAGACAAACCTCGGATCTGAAGTAGTTGCCGAATCAGCATATCTCGTACAGTCATGTTCTATATAAAATATAAAATATCATATTATTCATATTATAGAAAATTAAAATTATTTTGTATTATATTAACATACTTTGTTTTTTGCAGAACCCGAAGAAAAGGTTTTGAAAGATATAAGTTTTACAATGTTTGAGGAGTTTCCATAACCAGAATCTACTTCATCAATATGAGTTGTAAGCGTTTTGTCCTGTAAATAAGTAAAAAATGTCTATAAACTTTAAAAATAAATTGATTAAAACATTATTAATATAACGATATTAAACATTTAATACCTTAAACATATTTGTAAGTATATTAGAAAAGTTTGCAATATATTTCATAGACTCCAAATTATTATCTGTTCTCACAATTGTAAATCCATCTATGACTTCAGTGTTAGCCAATGCTTGTTGTAAATGAGATATTGGTAATCCATGATATTTTTTTTCATTCTCAACTAAATAGATTTTATTTTCAAGTCCACATTGTTTTAATCTAAACTATGAAAATTAAGATTTACAAACTTAATGTAAAATATTATTGTTTCATAAAAAAATTCATTTACTTTCTGCTCATGAAAACGGCCGTCTTGAATGCTACCTGATAAATCATCTAATCGTTTTCGTTCTAGTATATATGGTAACATAAGTTCTTTTCCACTTCTATCTCGACAAATCCAAGCAAAATCTCCAACACTCAACCGTCTCATTTCAAAAGTTACATTTAAAGTTGACAATTCTGAAATGACTTTGTCTACATTGGTTTTTCTAGAATAAAAAAAAGTACCAACAAATGAGACATACTCTTTTGGAAAATATCTACTGTTATTAAAGCAATTTATACACATACCGTAAACTACTAGATTCGCCTGTATCAATTAATAATATGACAGTAAATTCATTTGGCCACAAAACTATCTTCTCTTTTTCTACCACAGTATGGTTATTTTTCTATTTCAAAAAAAAATTCAATTATAGTATTAACAAATAATGTAAATTATTTAGTGATCAAGAAAAAATCTATATGATCTAAAATATAATGAAAAATATGAAACCCTTAAAAAGGATTGAATATAGTACTATATTATATTATTTTATAATTTTTATAATTCAACAGTGCTATAAAAAGTTAGTGTTTACTTAAGTGGTGAATTTCTAGTCTCTACCAAATACTTTTTTTTATACTTACAGGATAATCATTGGAAGTCAGAGAAATAATTGAATTCTGATTTTGATTACTTGTTGAAGGTTGTAAAACATTGACAATTTGTGTATTTTTAGAAATGTCAGCCGTAATACCTTCATCTGCAATGTATCATTTAAATCTGTGAATATTGACATGTTTTGTAAACAAAATAATTAGATAACAAAAGATAATTATCTAGTTACCTGAAACTGTAGATATCTGCTGATTATTCCGATTAAGCTGATTATGCTTTTCAAGCTGATTATGCTGTTCAAGCTGATTATGCTGTCCAAGCTGATTATGCTGTTCGAGCTGCTTATGCTGTTCGAGCTGCTTATCTAATTTGGCACATAATTTTGGACCAAAAAATTTTAGAATTAAACATTCTTTTCCACTCTTAAATGGCAATGGACATTTTCGCAATGAAGTCAATGCCTATAATAATATATAAATTGTTTAAAATTGTCAAAATAATTATTTTACTTAGATACAATATATTGCGTAATAATATAGTACATAATAATATATAGATATAATTTCTTTTAGCCTTAAAATAGATAGGTAACATATTTTCTTATTTTTATTTTATTGAAATAAATCTACTATCTATAGAGTTATTTGTACAATAAGTAGATTTGATAAATGACATAGAAAATAGTTATCATAAATTTTAAGATTCGGGAAGTTAACCAGTGGTAATACCCTATAAAGTGACACTAATAACGGTGAAATTTTCAAATTTGAAAAGTGTTATTTTACTCGCTAACTAAAGAAGATCCCAACAGCATTTTATTTTAGTCTATGGGGTGGGTTATTTGAAAGTGTGTAGGTTGTCAGTTTAGTGATTAGTAGGCTTGTGTGTGATTGAAGTTTATTGTAAAATCTAGTCTACCCTATAAATGTTGGACATTTGATTAAGGTTTTAGATTTTAAGATCTATGTGAAGGTTGTGGTTGATAATGTAGTAGAATGCAGATGAAACTAGATAAAGGCATATTAACTGGAAGGCTTAGATAGGTCGGTAGTTGGAAGGCTAAGCGACTACCCATAATTGAATGCTGTAGAACTATAGTGGTCTGAATAAGGACTTATAGATTAGTAATTTGGTATTGATATTCATTTTAGATTTAAGTAGGGATCTGAGGAGGTTTTAAGGGCTTTTCATTTATTTTTTATGTGTACAATTAAATAAACTATACAACTCACACGTTGATAACCATGACGTACTTCCAAACCTTTTTCAGTAGCTTCTTTTAACCATTCTGAAATCCATTTTTCAAACAACGGATTTGGTGTTTTCCGAGTCTTACTCTTAGCAGCCCTCTGTGACATTTTAAATAATAAACATTCCTAAATAGAAAGACTTTTTTACTAAAATTAAACTGTAATTTAATTACAATAAATAAGCAATAATCAAATTATTATTAATTTCATTGAAATAATAAGGTCACATAATTTTCAAAAACGACAATATGTAGAAAAATAATTGGAAAGTAAGTAGTAACGCAATTCAGTAACGAAAAATAAAATTTAAAAAAATTAATTCAGAAAAATGTATATCTATGCCGGCCTTAAGCGTTAATACGTCTAGCAAACTTGATAAGTGATAATAAAACAACAAAACAGTGTACCAGTACCAACTGTGATTCCATAATATTCTAACACGAATCACGATAGAGCTTCTATCTCCAATTTCGTTCGCTATTTATTTTATTCAAAGAGGAGCGATGATGTATAATGTTATACTACATTTAGTAGGTATATACTTATTGGTTTTACACTTTTACATGTTTACAACAATGTGCACTACCTATTTAAAAAAACACGCAAAAAAACGATTTGTATGTTTGTCGCCCTTTTGGAACATACAATCGCTTAAATTTTCTTTGAGAATGATCTCTGATATTAAATAGGATAAAATTAATATAGCCGTATAAAAGGTGGGTAGTAAACCTAGGAACTAGATTCTTAAGGGTTAGAAAATTCTCAGTACTATTCAATGAAATCAGGAAAAAGTAAAAATCAAAACGTAAGAAAAACAAATATTTATACGTTCAACTAGTTTTCGACAAATTTGTTTTAACTCAAAAATTAACCTTAGAATGTAAATAATTAATACCACAAATTAAAATGCATTCTCTACCCATACTATAATTTTCTAAAAATGTTGATGCTTTTAAGTTATTGATAGATATTTGAAATAAGAAATATTTTCTCTAAATGACAATAAAAAATTATTTGATGGATCAAAATTTTTGTAAATTTATTTAAAATCCTTACATTGGTTGTTCTTATAACTGTATAAAAATTATAAAAATATTTAAGCACAATATGTTTTGTATGCATTTGAGATTCAAATCTTTCACCAAAATCACGAAAATGTAACTATAAAACTATAATAATATTTTTTAGTAGAAACCTAAACAATTTATAAAATCTCTATATTTTATAGACATTTGAAGATTTGAAGTTAAAATTTGAATGAAATTTAAAAACATCGATGTTCATTATTTTGTTTTAATTTAAGTCAAGTCTTTTACGTTTACTATGAATTTTACCTAACGTAAAGATATTTTCAAAAAATATAGATTAATTTTAAGATATTAAGTACCTATTTATACCATGAACCTATTCACATAATTAGAAAAAACAGATTTGTGCCAATTGTCAATTATTGTCTTATATCACAGCCCACAATGACAGTCATCCTAAATGATGTAAAAATCCAAGTAGGTATTTTTAATTCTTATAAGGATATAAACTTTACGTATTTAAAGAGATGAAGTATACTTAGTAAACCACTCTGTATTTGTCTATACAAGAAAAGTTTTTTATTATATATAGGTACCTATTTATTATTAGTAAACTATAATAAGTAAAAGGGCTTCACCTACTCACCCAAAAAATTTACACCAACTTACATAACAGCTGCAACAAATATAGAGATAGAAGTAAAAATGTATCACAATTTATATATATATATATCAGTAGGTAATCAGTATTTTTAAGGCAAAGATAATTTATAAGTAGTTTCCACTCAAGTATAAATCATATTATTTAGACTATATTTTAGTGAAGAGACCTATTTCAAAATATCCATTGCGTTGTTCAATATTCATCATAAATAGTATATTACTCACTAAATTACATTCAATTAATAATTATGAATATAAATCGCATACACCAATTAAATTATTGAATAGGCAGTCGTAATGACCGGGAAAAATAAAATTATTATGTAATCGTTGCATGTGTGTGTGCGTGTGCGTGTGTGTGATATTTTATTGGAACAAAAAAAACTTCATAGATAATAAAGTTTCTCTGTATAGGTGAATTATTATTTATCCTTATTAATCTATATAGCAGGAAATATTTTCTCTGATTTCCGCTATAGCATAATATGCCATATAGTATTTGTAAATATAAAACTTTTACAGAAAATCCTGCACTATTATTTATAGTATTTAAAAAATTGATAAATTATTTAAGAAATCGTGGGTTTTAACAGAATTACGACCATAATCATTTTTTAGTAAATCTAATAATATTTTTTATAATGATTCAAATTTAAATGCTAAATAAAAATGTCATAAATATATATTCCGCGTAGTGGTACTGCTGCAGTGTTAAAGTAGGTATATTATTAGGTATATTATTATTATTAGGTTTATTATATGTATACTGTCTTACTCTTATCATAAGTTCACTTTAGTTGTACCTAAACTGCAGTAGTGCAGTTGCATAATTTAACGAACTTATCTTCTTTGCTAAAATGCTAGCCCTTAAGTAATAATTTATATTTATTTAATAGCAAATATAGTAAATCTGAAATACTGTATTTATTTATATAATTATATAAATATTTAATTATAGTTTAGGTAGATACTATAATAATTACTAAATATACCTATTACCATCTTCATTATGACATTATACGCAGTATTTTTATTTATTAATTAAAAAATAGGTAGGTATACATTATACAATAATTATAATAGTGACACAAACTTTTGAAGATATTTTAAAGTTAAAAATAATTGGCCTTTTAAATAGTCTTTTTATAGCTACTTGCCAGGTTGTATATTATTACATATTATGCCTGACTATCCCAATATGTTAAAACAGGGATAACACACATAACTCACAAGTCATCAATTACTTACTACTTATATATTCGACAACTTTTTATTTATAGGTAAAGCATATACCTATATACCTAGTACCTACAATTAATTAAATTACTTGTATCTATATACGACATACTGAGAGTAGATAATATTATTGTAATTTATAATTTATTTTAAATAGGTACTAAAATACTTACCTATATTATTTGATTCGTAGAAGTACCAATTGTGGTTACCAATCTATACCTACTTTAAATTAATACAGTATTATATACTATTACCTACTTCTTTAATGTATATTGTTTTTGAGATTATTCACGAGCCACTATAGGAGATACAATTAAAAATGTACCTATAAATAATCATCAATCATACAATTATACAAAAACCATTTTTAAAATTTTAAAATAATTTTAATTAGTGTATCTTATAATTAATATAAGTAGGTTAATATTATAGATAAATAAATATACATCGTACCTATGTATTATTTTCAACAATTTCCAAGTATTAGTAATATAGTTTTACTATAATATAATAGTTCTCTTTGTATTAATTATGAATATAGAATACAAGACCATGAGGAGTTTTATGCGGTTCATAGGTAATTTCCTGTATACCGATTACCGAAGTATTTTTTGTTTAATAAAACTTTCAACACAACAATATTTACCTACTAACACTATGTCATAAATGCAATCAAATCGATTAGAAATAACATTATATTTTAAAATTAAAAAAAATATAATACTTTGTACATTAAAGATTACTATATAATGATCTTTTATATAAATATTGTCCAATTCATGATGAAGTGATGAATATTTATTTTTATAAGATATTATATTATTGTTTCGACAAGTATATTGTATAATATAAAATATTATTATGTTTTATGTGCACATGCAATATATGTATATTGTTTACATCTGCAATGGTTGCAGTATTGCTGTTATTTGTTAACTACCTATACGGTAACGGGTAAACACTATATAGGTCATTGAATATTATTTATTTAACATTTTAACGTAAGTATTATAAATTATAAAATACATACCTACTAATTAATAAGCACTAATTATATTTCAATTTAATGAGTAATAAGTAATAATAATAATCTCATAATTATGAGTTATAATATACCTATATACTAAATATCTACAATAATTTTGGAAATTTGGAATATTTAAACTTAATAGTTTCACAATGTGATAATCTGATGACTGAAGAGTCATGAGTAAATCATAATCCTACAAATTACTAGAAGAAATTATAAGAACTCTAAACCGTATACACTTTTGTCAAGTTTTTTAAATTGTATATATTATTTAAAAAATTGTTTTTTTACTCAAAAATAATATTAAAATATTGCTTTTAAATATATTTTTGGAAAGTCAACATCTTTTATAAATGTTCTTAATACACATATATTTATTTTTCTATGTTTTTTAATATTATTATATATGTTCAATATCTTCAAGTAATGATGTTTTATGATACAATTATATATTTAATATTATTACATCAAAATTTACCATATTTGATTATCATTTATAAATACAGATGTTAAAAATCTGGCAACATTTAATTTAACAGTTATCCTTATTCTATATAACTCGTAATTTCAAATTCTGAAAGTTAAGAATGTAAATCTTTAAGAATGAATTTTGAGTATATAACTGGACAATAATGTTTTTGATATATACCTATATTATTGTGTCAGAACTCCGAAGATACCTTATTTAACTTCTAGAAAAGGTGTTTTGATCTTCAACTTCCAAGGAGATCTCTAGAAGTAAATTAGAGCTATTTTATGTTTAGAAATTGCATTACCTACAGTACTACTGGGAAAAGCGAACTCATTACAAAAAAGTAGGAGCATTTACTCAAACTAATTTTTTATTAAAATCGATATTACTGTAGAGATTTGATATTTTTACCAAGTACTTAAAATAGTATTTTATATTCATGATAACATTTTAAAAATATTTTGGCTATTTTTGCAGGGTTTTTTAGAGATTTTTAATTTTTGATTTTTTGAGTATCTATGTGGTATATTTATTTGATTAATGACTTAATCAATTTTTTTTATAAGTAAGAAAGTTTGAAAAATCATTACAATGTTCTTCACATGTTTTGTATACCTACAGCAAAAATTAAAATATAATATATAGTCACTTTTCAATAGGTTAGGACGGTTAGGTATTAGGTCATCGCCTAACGATGCTTTTCAAATTTTAAAGAAATATGACAAAATTGCTAAAATTGGAAATTTATTTTGTAGTTAATAATAATATACCTATTATACTAAGTTCTTAATTTTTATACCATAGATTTTAAAATACAATATTTATCTTAAGTTTTTCTTTTTTCCTATTTAACCTTACAAAAATTTAAAAAATATAGCTATAGTCTGTCAAGCGAGAGAACTCGCCGATTCTGCGCATCCTCCTGCACCTCCCTGCTGTCGAAACCGGTTTCCGTATATGGCAGGATGACGTTTGGGGATGCGCAGAAAACCCGATTTTGGTCGGACCGCGGCGCGTTCTCTCGCTGGACAGAGAATATACCACCATAGCGCGATCATTTGTCTCCACCTAGTCGTTTTTCATCGTATTCAATAATTATTAATTATTAATCACAAATTTAACATATCCATTACAGTGACCTACCCAATGATGAGATACATTCAACACCTACTATACAACAGAGACTTTCCCAGCTTTTATTTAAAAATATAACTTATTTACAATATTTTTTTCATTAATCGTGAGTGGGGACAGTGGGGTCAATGGGTAAACTGTTTAGCAACATTACATTTAGTTAAGCTGTTAAGCTAGAAGTTATTATAATAACTCTACATATTATATTTTGTAAGTTGATTTTTTCTAATATATAGTAATTAACTGATTAGATAATACATTACATAAAAAATAATTTATTAATTCAGATGTACAAGGTAGTGGCTGAGGGTTCATCCAGTCAAATTAAATGTTGATACTTTCTATAATATTTTAAATTTAATTTAATTTTAAATTTATTTTCCCTTTACAATTATTAAAATGTATAATGTAAAACATCACACGTTTTTACTTTTTACCTTAAATTTATTATATAAGTCCCTGTATTGTATTAATTAAATATTGTATATTTGTAAAATAGGTAACTCTTATACAGACATTAAAAGGATTATATTATTAAGCATACGTGGTAATGACCCACTAACTCATAAAAGTTCGATAATGATTGAATATGAATACAATTTAAATTAAGGAAGTGTTATTTTACAGTTATGTGGAAATATATGTAGGTAGCGCTCATTTAAAAGTTATCCAACTATCTATAAATATTGCATGACTAAATTAATATTATGATTCATAGGTACATTAAATAGGCATTTCCGAGGTTTAGTATTATACTTTGATCTTTTCGAATATTATTGTTAATGGGTACTTGACATACATATATATATGTATATTGTATTATTATATTCCAATTAAATATTTATACTAATATAAATTATAATTTATTATTAAATAATATGTTTACGTCAGGGTTAAATGTTAAAGTAAACAATCAATCAATAATCAGTGCATATAATATTTATATAGTATATAATATTATATATTAAACTTGTACAAACGGTTTCATTAATCAATGAATAATAGATTAATAGATCTATATTTATAAATTTATTTTATTTTCCTTATGTGGAGAAATACTGAGTCTTGCCGAGGAAAACTCAATGTCCAATAGTATCTACACGGAAATTGCGATTATATTATATACTTAAAATTATACACCTACAATAGATTCTTACGAACTACCAACCACCAGGTATTAATTATAATAATATCAACAAAATTAATATGTATTAAAATAATATTTCTCATATCACCGTATGATGGATACAACTAATATTAAATTTAAATTATTATAAGAATTATTTATTTTTGAGTAAGTACAATAATAATATTATAATAATATAATATGTTATATTATACTCAATTAGAATTCTGAGGAGAGTCGAATTTAAGAAAACATCACAATCGTATTTATTGTCAGCTCAACTTTTCTTGTCCTACAACTTACAAGCACGTATTTTTCAAAATTTTCCATTTATATTCAGTTATATTTATTATTTACGTTAAGATATGTCAATTTTAATATTTGGATATTTGGATGTAGGTACTATAACCTATTTTCAAATCCTATAATAGTAATATTGTCATAACTAGCTTCAAAATTAAAGTATCTACCAATCGCATAAATCACTACAAAACGTCATACCTATAAACATTTGTGTTATCTATACATTTGATATAAATATAATAGATCAATTAATTATAATATTAAAATTGACACGAACTGCTGAATGTAAATTTTTCATAACCTGCAGGATGGAATGAACAAAAATGTGGGTGTGGTGCTCTCAAAGATTGAAAGATGTGTCAAATTTTAAGTACCTACATAAGACATAATACCTAGGTAGGTACCTATCAAAATTGTTGAGAGTTGAAAATACTGAAAATTATGAAGTACGGATAATTATTTGATTTGACAAATTAAGTGCTGCTCGAGAGCATAATACAATATGTCGCAGCAATATCAAAATACGTAGATATTATTTTGTGTTAAAAATTTTTATCTGAAAACACGTTTTTCAAACACATTTTAATGCTACAGAAATATAAGACTTCGGCATTTTTTAACGTTGTTAATGCAGAATTATATGTTTTTTTTTCATTAATAGCAATTGGCAATATTACAATAATTAAATGATGAATAATTCATAAAGATGTTCTATAAATTAAAAATGATTATATATTTTTACATAGATAGTATATGGGTAGCATATTATTATGTTTTTTTAGTAAAATATAATTTGACAATATAATATTATCACGCAGCAATTCATTACACAACGAATGTGTGTTATTGACATGTCATCGTAGATGATCGTCGACTGAAAGTCATCAAAAAATAAAAAACAAATTGATAAAAGTATAAGAAACTATCTAGAATCTCGATTTTTTTTAAGTTAGGACAAGTATTATATTTTAATATTATAAATTATAGATCTCGATTTTACTTGTAAATTATTATCCTTGACGTATTTCTGTAGCGATTACAATTTTTAATGATTACACCGCTATTTTTCAGACATGACAATGTGATATTATATTTTGTTAAAAATCATGTGACTAACGTAGGAAAAATTCGTAATTACATTATTATTATTACCTATCTAATTATTTGGCTGAATTTATAAAGTGGGTTCGTGTCACTGCGAAAAACCTGTTCGGTAGTTTGGTACACTTGCTTGATAAGACGCGTCGCGATCGCAGCGACGCAGCCTGTTGATAAGCCAACGTCCAACTCGTTCGCGACACCGCGGCAGTGTTGTTATTATGCACTATGCAGTGTAAACCGCGAACCAAGTCAGTGTGGGCCGTTTGAGTACTCGTTAGTCGTTATAGTTGTTACGATTTCTTTTTCTTTTTTTTATCTCCGTCGCAGTATTATCTAATATCTATCACCGTTCTTATACAAACACAACACAATCTTGCAGGTTCATTCTTCATTAATCGTTTGACATTTTAGTATTCAGTATTCGTCTCGCTTAGTCGCTTGTTATCATGTCTGTGGTGCGCGGGTGACACGACGGTGTATACTATTGTGTGTCGGTGCTTACGTACGTGCGAGTGTGTGTCTTGAATACCTATTTACGTTTATGCGAATCGACCGATCATGCTGGGCTGGCTGAGGAAAGATGATAACAAAAAGATCGAGACGTACGAGTCCGTCCTGGACGGGCTACGGGAGAAGTATAAGTCCAAACTGTTGCCCCTGGAACTGGCGTATCAGTTTCACGATTTCCACTCTCCGCAACTGGACGATCCCGATTTTGACGCCAAGCCAATGATATTGCTAGTCGGCCAATACTCTACGGGAAAGACTACGTTCATCAAACACCTTCTAGAATCCGATTTTCCGGGCATTCGTATTGGGCCCGAACCCACCACCGACCGTTTTATAGCTGTCATGTACGATGAAAACGAATCAATTATTCCAGGCAACGCGTTGGTAGTAGACCCTAAACGACAATTCAGACCTCTGTCAAAATTTGGCAACGCATTCCTCAATCGGTTTCAGTGTTCTTTAGTCAATTCACCCGTCCTAAAAGGTATCTCAATAGTTGATACGCCTGGTATTTTATCAGGAGAAAAACAGAGAGTAGACAGAGGTTATGACTTCACCGGTGTATTAGAATGGTTTGCTGAGCACGTAGATAGAATTATTTTGCTGTTTGATGCTCATAAATTAGATATATCGGATGAATTCCGTAGATCAATTGAAGCACTACGAGGTCATGACGACAAAATTAGAATTATTTTGAATAAAGCTGATATGATTGATCACCAACAACTGATGCGTGTTTACGGAGCACTGATGTGGTCCTTAGGAAAAGTTCTACAAACTCCTGAAGTTGCCAGAGTTTATATTGGATCATTCTGGGACAAACCATTACGATATGATGGCAATAGGAGGTAATAATTATCTATAAGTCATATATGCTTGTACCTACTTATGTTATAAAGCAATTAAATTAATTATTTTTGTTGAATAATACCTATGTGAAAATTTCAGTGTAAATATATTTAAGTTAGTTACAGTTTAATACTTAGGTACCTAAAAGATTGCTTAGCTAATAATTAGATTTATTTGAAGTTGATCATATTGTTTACTAAATAAATACCCTTTTTAAATTAAATTTTTCATCCAGAACAATTAGAGTGCATCTCTGGGTTTAGTGTTACTTATGCTAATTAGACCAATAAAACTGAATAAAACTAGATCTGCTATTAAGTTTAAGACAATTGACTAACCAATTATATTTACATTATTTCAATTGCCTATAAATTGTTCCAGTTTCTAATGATTGGAGATTCATTTTATATTTGTATATATATATATATACCTTGGTGTTGTTATTTTCTTTATTCTTAAGTAGATAAACAAGGTTAGTGGGTCAATACTTTCAAGACCATACTACTCACCATAACAAATGTTTTGAAAATATTCAATTGTACAAACAATATTATGAATATAATAATTCATTTAATTGAATCGTAGTTGTAACAAACCAATTGAAAATTCAACAAATTTTGTAAAAAATGTAATTACTTTTAATAATTTAGTGTTTATTGATCAATAATATCCTAGATAATTCAAGTAAAAATATATCATATTTTATAAATTCAATTAATTTACATTAGGTACAATTTGCATATAGCTATTTAAATAAATTGAAGGTTTTCATTTGGTTTATCACCTATATTATTATTTAAATACTAACTTATTTTTATTATAGGTATTTAAACATATTTATGTTAATATTATATATTTGACTAATTATAAATTTTAATTTTAATTCTATTATAATTATGATATCCAAAATTTGTAGGTATGATCTTTTATTTATCTTTTTATCTTTTAATTAAATGAGACTCAACAATCATATAGTTTAAAATTAAAATTATAGCTTGTTAGTTGTTTTTATTAGGTTGATATATCATATATGATAGGTATATTGTAATTTATTGGATTGCATAATATATTTTTTTATTACTTTGTCTTACATAAATTAAAAAGGTATAATATTATTTATAGGAAGAAATTAATATCAAGTAGATAGTAGATAAACATGTCACATTAATTAAAGTGTAGGTAACTGGTAAGTAAGTAGATATTATTGCTACGAATAAATAATGTATAAGACAAAAATATTCACATTTTTTCACATTTAAATTTGTATTTTTATATTATATTTACTAAAAAAATACTTCAACACAGTTACTGTTTTAAAGTGTACAACGAGAGGATAAATAGATAAATTGCTGTCACGCCCATACAAGTTATTTTAAAAGCATAATTTAAGCACAATGCACGTCAGTTTGTAATTTTCGTAATTATTTGTTGCATTTGAATACTTTTAATTTCAGGGTTAGAAACATTCATTGAAACATTTTCAAATGAAAATATAATGATATAGTATTTATTATATTAAATATATGTGCCTATAATAATATAATGTTTAAAAAGTAGCAAGGCGTGTATTTATGCTCCAACACCACTGGCAAGAACTTGAGTTTAAACACACACATTAAATACCGACGAAACAGATCATTAAAATTATTTTATGACTACGATATCGTATTTTATCTAATATGTACATCGACTTGTAAATAATGTGATCGGGGATACGATGTGCAAATATTAGTGTACCTACATAGGTATAGTTAATAAATAATTAACATCTTAATTCATATGAAGTATACCTAACTACCTATACAATAAATAGATAGTTATACCTATATGGTTTTATTTCAAAACGTTAAAAAAGAAAGCGTTTCTGACTGGAGCCTGTAGTAGGTACTATATGCGAGTTTTCTAACAGCCGTAATTTCTTTTCCTTATAGTGTATCTAGAACTACTAGTTAAAACTATAAGGTCAATGACTAGAACTTTAATTTATAAAATATCTTTAGGTCTTATATTCTTACGTCTATTGTCTTGTCGAAGTATTTGTATTAAATGTTTAATGTGTTTCCTATCTATTTAGATCTCAATTCGACGTCATATTGTTTTGGTTGTGGGTTCAAAGATTCAAACTAAATATAAAATAAATTATTTAAATTACTAATTACAAAATTAAATTATGTTTAAGTAAAATGGTAAATTTATTATAAATCTATTTGTTTTTTCTCTGGCCCACGCGCAACATGGACAAAATGCATTTACGCAGAATCATTTTTTCTATGTTCTTAAGTAATCCTAGAGTAAAATAACCCATTACAAAAAAGATAGATAATAATATTTTTGAGGGAATGACATATCTATTTTATATTTTATTGTTATTTGACTTTCAAAATAAAGTTGTAATTTAAACGATGTGTAAATTGTTTTGAGTCCATATTTTGATAAATCGATATGTCATTCCCTCAAAAATATTATTCTCTATCTTTTTTGTAATGAGTGTTTTTGCTCTAAGATTACTTAAAAATCATAGAAAAAATGATTCTGCGTAAATGCATTTTGTCTATGTTGCGCGTGGGCCAGAGAGAGAAAACAAATAGTGCGCTGACATCCTCTTCATAGCTTTTTATGTTATACTTTCCGTCTAATAATATGTTCTTAAATGTATCTTCATAAAAATTAATATGCTGATATTATTTTATGATTTTAATCGAGTGATCTTTTCAAATCATAATAGTAATAATTACCTATTATGCATCTAAATTATGGAATATAATAAATTAGGTAGGTGTATTATGTAGACTATAGTCTATAATTATGTAACTCGGAAAATTCGTCTTTGAACTGATGTATTTTTTTTTATAAGATACAATTATTTAAATCTTTGTTGCTAATTATGAGGGTTATATTTTTTACATTTAACCTATTGTAATAATTATTTGTGTAAACACTAAACAATCAAGCTCTATTTTTTTTATCCTAATCTTATAAAAATATTTGTTTTAACCGTTAATTTTCCATAATAAACTAAATTTTTTGGTTACTTAATACGTTTCTTATCTGTATAGGTAGGTACTTAATATGATTCTTTTAACATTAATTATTACATAATATTATGGCAAAGAAAATTAAATTGTATTAACTTTTATCAACATTTTCCTTACCTTACATAATTTAAATTCAAAATAAAACGATGTTTTTTACATAAATTTATATTTTTACTTTTTGTAATGACAGTATTCATTTAATACTCTAAAACAAAATATTTTTCTGAGAATTTTGAAAGATTAGTTAATTAGTTAGAAGTATTTTAAATTGAAATGCGTAAAAACGTAGAGTAGTAGTGTGCAAACATTTTACAGGATGTTGGATAATTCTGCGTCACTTTATTTCATTTATTTAAACCTTAAATATATATACTAATAATATATACTCATATGTATTATAATTATAAATAATTAACTACTAGTTCGATTTATAATGTATATAAATTATTTTATTATATATTATGATATAATTTAAAGGAAATGTGTTTGCGGTATGTCTGTAACTCTAGGTACCTACCAAATTATGTCGATATAACAATATAATTGTATGTATACACAAGTTGGTAAAATAACGATTAAACATTTATTTGTTCGTTAAACTTCAACATATTAAATTGACAATTGGGTCGATAAATGTAAATGCAAAATTTCATTGTTTTAATATAGGTACTAATGTACCTATTATATTTTAATAATCAAATTCAAATGGTAATCACTATTAAACGTAGTTCGTAGTGTTGCTTATAATACTCAAGAGAAAAAACCACGACGAATATTACCATCAGACATCAGCCGTTGTAATTTATATTGATTCAACTGTGTTAAATTGTTACAATAATAATATTTATATAATTGACATTGATGGATATACTCAGTCGTGAAAGAGTGACGAATGGTTTATTTTTTATAGTTTTTCGGCTCACCGGATTGAACCCGATAATATATTACTAACGTATGTATACGTATAATCCAACACAATAAAATTATTACCAACATATAGGGCATACTGCAGCTACGATAATACAAATTATTAGCATCATCAAATAACCCACAATAATAATATTTGAAAGTTTAAGGATAAAAATGAACTAAACAATAGCAACAAGCTAGCCGAATTTTAACTATTTTATAAGGAAATATCTTGTCCAAAATTTATAAAAATTAAAAATAATCATATTTTTTACTATTTAGCTTTATAATTGTTTATTTAATTAAGAAAGCAAGTTGGTTTTATTTAATTTTATTGATTCCACAACTTTCCTTGTTTAAATCAAATACAACAATGTAGAAATGAAAGATAAACAATGGGTTTCATACTTTCATAATACATTTGTTATTATATATTATTAAAAATCATTCAAGATTAAGTTAAATAAATCTAAAATGTGAATTTAAAAATCATAAGCCCAATAGGCATTAATAGACTTAGTTCCCGCCATTGAATTCTATTTCATATACATAATTAAACGTGTTTTTTTATGTTTTAAGTGATACGTAAACAGTGTAATGAAAATTTGTTGGAAAATTTTTATTATAGGTTTGGTGAACGATACCTAAATATTGTTGTGAATATTATTATTTCTGTTACTTTCGCCTATGGTGTTATTTTTTTCAAGCTACACGAGGAAAAAAATATATTATTGTAGATCACATGTCTTGTTCTCAACCTTTTATGATTGTGACCCTTAAATAAAATAAACTATGATACGATAATTGAAAACATACTTTTAATTAATAATTAATATATAATATAAAATCTATGGCATAACTGATGTGTGTAAAAGAAAACAATCTATTATGACCTACAGATATATTGTAAGTTGTTTATGTTTGTACTTAACATATAACATATTACTACATTAATACACGGTATAATATTATAATTATTATTTCAAGTTCAATATAATTATTTTAGCTTATATTTCTTATAGAATAAAAAGACTTCAGAGGCAGCCTGTAACTATTTAACATTTTTTGTAAATAATATCAGTACCACGAAGAGGTAATACTTCTATTATAATGTACATTCTAAGAAATATTAGTATTTTTTATCGCATTTATAAAAGTTCATCGAAATTATAAATAATTGTAACGTAATTCGTAAATTATCGAGTAAATTATTTTTTTTTTTATGTAAATCATTTTTAAATCACATTAATTAAATTTTTTTTTATAGCCGTATTAAATTTAAGCGTAGGTTACAATTGGGAATTATAATTTTCTTTACTTATAATAATAAGTAATAACTATAGACTATAGTCGCTTTTTTATTGAATTTGATTAATTATATTTTATTTTTAATAACTCCGCCTGTTTATCACAATTATTGATGCATTATTGTAGTATTGAGTTGTTCTGTAATCAACCTATATACTCGATACTCCACTGTGAAATGAACAATGAAGCGAAAAATAAAAGATGAAAAACTTTTCCTTTCATATTACGCATACCTGTAGACATTATTTTTTTCACCTGCTAAATATATTATGTTGTAATAGTGTAATATAATATTTATGTATATTCGAGATTTAGTTTTTGTATTTTTAAAATGTTTTATTGGTGAAAGTAACACCTTAGTACCTTACTTAAAAAAAATTATGTATGGAAGGTAACATATTTCAAACTATAAATAAGTCGCATTTTTATAAACACTGAAACATATATGTATAATCACTAAATTCAGATACAACGAAAAAAATATAACAATACATAATGTATCAGGGAAATTAAGTATGAAATAATCGATCTCGATTCAATTTGCCAATAATAAAATGTTATCACATTTCTTGGGAGAATTATACTAAAGTCTAGAGACCTACAAATAATTTATATTTTTTTTCAGTTGTAAAGCACAATTTATTCAAAACTTAATTTTTTATTAAATTCTCCCATTATATATTCATGTAAAATAGCATAAGAAGCTGTTGTTAAAGCTTAAGATAAATAATATAAATACGACATTTGTATTTCAAAAATATCTAAATTTGCTGAAAATTAATGTACCCACTTAACATATTTATTTATTTTTTATTTTTAAAAAGTCAAAAACAATCATTATTTGTTTATTTTTTCTGCTACGTTCCTCGAACTATTCAATCGCAAATGTAGGTATCTGTCGACTTGTGATTTGTGAAAAACAATGTAATAATGAAAGTAGGAAAAAATTACTCAATAATGGGAGGTGTGGAAATGTCCTATAATTGGGGGGACAAGAATGTCTGAATACCGTTTATGACCTATATATAACAAATAACAATAATCTACATCATATAGCACATTGCACAATACTGCAGAGTTGTTTGTTATTATTTTAAATTTGAAACCAATTACTTATTTATTATAATAGGAAGTTTGAATAAACCATGCGTTTTGAACTTAAAGTAGAGTAGGTACTCGTGTCTCATCGTGTATACATAATATAACCTATACTAATATATGTTGGTAATGTAGAGTTATATATTATGGTGGAGACAATGGGTTAAAAATTAATTATTTATTTTTTCTGTATACCACATGATTGATATACTTACGAAATTAATGTTATATTATGTATTATATACAAACATTTTTAATCGAACAGAACCGGTGTAACCGATGAAATCATTCTCTTAAGAAATAATTATTTTTACCAACTCTACGCTATTTTTTTTTTACAAATATGTTTTTAATCTTAAATGTACTAAACTTGCGCCGGAAATAAATATATATAACAATAAGCGGTTTTGTATATTATAGATTATTTGAAGACGAAGAACAAGACTTATTCAAGGACCTGCAGTCTTTACCTGGAAACGCGGCGTTAAGGAAACTAAACGACTTGATAAAACGTGCAAGATTAGCCAAAGTAATTATTGATATTGATGGAGCACGAACGTCGTCGTCGTGCACTATTGAAATCCGAAATCCAACGCATGCCACTATTCACCGATAATTGCAATATAAAAAAAAAATGTTTTGTTTTGTTTATAGGTTCACGCTTATATAATCAGCGCGTTGCATAAAGAAATGCCAGCTCTTTTTAGAAGAGATGGCAAGAAAAAAGAATTGATCAAAAACCTTGGCACTATTTACCAAAATATTCAGAAAGAACAACAGATTTCGCCAGGAGATTTTCCCGATCTAAAAAAAATGCAGGTCTGTAATAATTAATATTATAGCCGATTTCTATGTTATACTCGTATATATTGATTATTTGATTCGTTTCCGTTTTATAATATCTCATATATTATTCTTCACGAATGTTGTCATATTTTATTGACCGAACGATACTTGTAATGGTGTTTTCAGGATGTATTGGTGAATTTAGATTTTAGTAAATTCCAAAGTCTTAAACCGCATCTGTTAGAAGAGGTCGATAAAATGCTTGCCAATGACATTGCCAAGTTGATGGCTATGATTCCTTTGCAGGACATGCAAAATCGTAAGATGAACAACGGAGAAGCCGAACAACAGCAGCAACAGCAGACGGTGGTCAAAGGTATTTATTTTTAGATTTTTTCATATATATTAATATTATGTATGTAATGCCCGAGAAAACACTTCAATTTAACACTACAATTTATGACCTACAGGCTACCATGAGATTTTTGTAAAATCGATTCATTTATATTTATTCGATAGTATTTATCATAGTTAAAAAATATCAATGCTATAGACAAAACTTTTTAATTATTTAAAAAATCATTATATAAATAAATTAATAAATTTGTGGTTTGTTATTATAGCGACTATCTATAAAACATTATATTATAATCTAAAATTATTTTGCTAAATAATTCGGAATATTAATAAACTCAAATTGATTTTCTTTTTAAATTTTCATTATGATCTTCATTTTGACTTCCATAATAATGCATCATTTGAATTTTATGAAAATACTAATTTTACCAATAATCATTACATAATTTATTCACGTTGCATACTTGTTATAAATAATTTGTATGCTAAATTTAATTTGATTCAGTTTATACTACGTAAGATAAATACACATTTTATTTTTTAAATTTATTTTGTTTTCAAACTTTCCTTTGTGTATAAAAGGTGTTTTATAAATCCACAGGTTAGCTTTTATTCGAAAAATTACTATTTATTTTTAAATTATTTAATCGCCACCCACCTCGTATTTCGAGTAGACTGCATAAGACGCTATAATATAGTAGGTATAATATACTAATCATTAATCAATAATCATAGTGTTGTGTGTTTCAAGTGTTTTTAAGTTTCACCTACCTATTACCTAAATACTTTGTTATGTATGTGGACTGGTGTTCCCTTCAATAATATTGTATTATATAATATGTTAATTATTAACGGTCATACTCATGTTAACTTTGTAGGCGGTGCGTTCGTAAGCGTTCAGGACACAGCAAGTCCGTTCGGTTATAAGAGGGGAGAAGGTATTGACGCCGGTAAGGGTGAAACTGGTTGGGTAGTGGCCAAGGAACGGCAGAAATACGATGCAGTGTTCAACACACTGGAAAAGTCCGACGGAAAACTGTCGGGAGCAGGTACGAAATTTTTATAATATAGCCATATTATAGGGCTGTGAATTTAATCTACTGTAAAATACATTTAAAACTAGAAAGAATATAAAAAATGCATAAAACTAGTAGTTTTATCAAAAATGAATTAAGTATACTAGCGTAATGTAAAATCACTAAAAGTGTATGGTTTAAAAGTTAAAATTCGTAAATTTGTAAAGTTTAATTATTTAATTCCCTGTCTTTTCTAATCTTTTATCTTTTCGTCGCAGTGAAGACGATTATTTTTCACCTCATACAATGTCAGATGGTCTAATCATTTTTTCGTCAATTTTTTCGCAGTGGCCAAAGCCGAAATGGTCAAATCGAAATTGCCCAACTCTGTGCTGGGCAAAATATGGAAGTTGTCAGACATCGATCACGATGGTTTCCTGGACATAGACGAGTTCGCGTTGGCAATGCATTTGATACAAGTGAAGTTGGGCGGACACGATTTACCAGTCGAAATACCCGATCACTTAGTTCCTCCCTCAAAACGGGACGTTTAGCGATAGACGAAAAAAAAACAGGAATCCTATATCATGTATATTATGTAGACACAACACCAACACGAGAGTGTGCAATTATAATATTATATAGGTAATAATATATACAATGCGATTTTTGTTTATATTATATATTGTGGATAAATCGTGTACGTTAATTTATTTATATAATTTTATAGTCAATCGAACGAAATATGTAGCACAAAATACCCCCCCCCCTTAAGTCCGACCACTCAAATTCTGTCGCTTGCAGTGAGTTTAAACGAATTCATAACACATACGTTATTATCGTCGAACGGCAAATGAAATTATTATTCGATATAATACATATTTTAGGCAAATGTTTTTGTATTATAATATATTATATACTATATTATACTATACTTTACGGTATGATGAAAAAGTGATGCTTTTTCGTTGATTTTGCGGCATTTAATTTTTGTATCAATATCGCAACGATCATGTGATATTTATTATTTATTATTATATATTATATACTTAAAATGAGAAGAAAACGTCAATTTTGTTCAATCATTGATAAATCATACGCTATTCTAATGTAGATTATACGATGTAAATTAAATTTTTATTTTGTATTACTCGACAGACTTATTATCGTCCAAAGTGTTTTTGCCCAAACAACATATTATATACGCGGTTTCAGCAGTGACCAATAATAATATTATATAATATGAATTTTTTTTGTATACATATTATATATTGTAACAAGTAAAACTACCACTATATACTAGTTAAATTATATTTTTATTGTATTTGATAAATATATTTATGTAATTTATCTTAAAGAAACGTATTTATATTTCTTGTTACACATGTTTTTGAATTTGATTATATATTTTTGAAATTAAACGCTTTATTTATTAAAATAATATTTTATTGTTGTAGCAGATCTCTGAAATGCCACTCAAAAGTTAAGTATTCCAAGGCTGTCCCTTACGATTTAGAAGGCTGTTAAAATACTATCAACACGCATTTGTTGTTAGTATAATCACAATGTTTCGATTTTTCTTTCAAGTATTATATGCCCTCTCACCATATTAAGCTTTTAAACATTGTTTACACAACAAAAATGTTTGTGATATTTTCAAAATGATGTATAATATATTGTTTTTGGGCAAGTTAGTAACTTGCTGCTTACTCATTTCAATTTTAAAATATTTAAACATATAACAGCAACTCATTATTTAAAATTCATGTTATGTAATATAGATAATTATGAATAAATGGCAATTCATTTAAATGATTACACCAATTTGTTAATCAACTATTGTTTTAAATGGTTAATAGTATTTATTATAGTAGTATTTTAATTTAATGATTTTTTTTTATGTTTTAATAGCAATCTATACTTATAACTTAGTTACTAATACTTCAAACTATAAAATAACTATATATTTCTCTAAAACATCAAAAATGACTAAGAAATAATGTAGCCAATTAAATGTAATGTTCTCAGTTTTATATTTGAAGTTATTCAATGTAAACAACAACTCAATAAAAAAAAAATAATAAGTTCTTAATTCAGAAGAAATTACCTCGTTAAGTTTTGTAAAATGATTTATTACATTTTAAAAACAATGACATTAGAAAATTGGTGTCTTAACCACACTCATGCACTGAATAGGATTTAAAATATTAATATGTATAATTGTGTAGATATACTCATTTTATTTTCTTGAAAATCTTGTTTAATGATTGCCAGTTAAAAGGAATTCTTTAAAAATAATATTCTTATTTTTCGTTGTAATATATATCATAACTTTTTGTATTTCTCCTATCAGTCAATCAAAATGTCGTGAATAATCAAGAATATTTCATTAACTCTAGTTTGTGCAATTAATAATTGTATTATTAATTTAGAGATATAACATTCACAACATTATTAAGAGGATGTCAGCGCAGTATTTGTTTTTTCTCTGGCCTACGTGCAATATGGACAAAACGCATTTACGCAGAATCATTTTTTCTATGCTTTTAAGTAATCTTAGAGTAAAATCACCCATTACAAAAAACATAGATAATAATATTTTTGAGGGAATGACATATCGATTTTATATTTTATTGTTATTTGACTTTCAAAATAAACAAAATAATGTTATAAATTTAAACGATGTTTAAATTGTTTTGAGACAATATTTTGACAAATCGATATGTCATTCCCTCAAAAATATTATTCTCTATCTTTTTCATAATGGGTGTTTTTGCTCTAAGATTACTTAAAATCATAGAAAAAATGATTCTGCTTAAATGCTATTTATCTATGTTGCGCGTGGGAGAAGAGAGAGAAAACAAATAGTGCGCTAACATCTTCTTAACTAAATATTAACAACATAATATAAAACGAAAAAAAATTTTTATTTTAAAATAAAAATACAAACTGTACATTGTAGATATACATTAAAAAACTTGTTTAGTTTAGACCAGAGGTTCCCAAACTTTAAATTGTACTACCCATTCTATGAATGTTTTATAATTTGGTAACTCACGATATCAACAAATGATCTATTTTTTATCTCAACCCACAGTTTGGGAACCTCAGGTTTAGACAATTGGTTAATTTGGGAATACATCAGTTTGAACAACGGATAATAAAATATTTAAAGTAATTTTCTATGTAAATATATGATAGATTTCTTTTATGTTATGGACAAATTTAAGTGTACGATTAATTTAGTATATAATTTTTTCTTAGTAAAAAAAATAACATTATCTTATATTTTTAATCAAAAATAGTATAATAAATTTGAATATTTCTACTTTAAAGCGCGTGGCAAATACAATTTAAAAATGGAGACCCCTTATTCAAAATTTACAGGTTATGATATAGTATGTTGTAACATACAAAAATATTTTGTCAAAAAATAAAAAAATACTGTAAGCACACGGTTACATTAGTACCAAAACACTAAAAGCTTGATGCTCTGATTTATAGTCACAATGGTACTAATTCACGTTTAACACACTAAAATATTTAATGTTAAATATTCACAGAAGTAAAAACAATAATATAATTTTAACTGACATTATAATGTTTTGTTTTCACTTCTGCCGAGGATTTTGTGTACATTTCTTGCATTGCAGTTCTAGACTTCTCAATAAGACCAGGTAAGTCTTCTTTGGTCATTCCCTCAGTGGGTATTGGAGGCAATATTGTTATGACTACGTGGCCTTAAACAATATAATAAATATTAGAAGTAATAATAATAATTTAATTCATGTCGATAAAAATTTCAATCATTGGTAAGTAAATATAGGTACTTGCTCTATACAAACTACAATAAAATGTGTTAATAGCTTTAACCTAAAAACTTTATTTTGTTCTCCCCCCTCCCAAAAAAAAATTATTATGGCATTTACTTAAAACAATTTATTTGATTATATGAATTACTAATTTGTAAAATATTCAGTCTTCAAAGTTTATTTACCTCTCATTTATATGTAAAAGTTTAAAAAAAAACATGTTTTTATTGATAAGTGTATTAAAACATAGAAATAGTTTAGATTTTTTAACATAATATGTTACATTCATTACAGCACAACAGCCCAAACATAATAACAATAATTGATTTGCACGAGTAAAAAAGCAATAGTGTTAAATATTTATTGCTTACCGGTATCAAATGTACGTTTTCCATGATCCAAGAAGAAATATTGAGATACAACTACTGGCTGTATTGGGCATTGAGCTGAAATAGCAACATGGAATGCACCTTTTTTAAAATTTAAAAGTTCTGGTCCACCGTGCCTTGTGCCTTCAGGAAACATACAAATCTTTGCCTGTCAAAAAAAAAGTAAAAATAAAGCAATTCAACATTACTATGATGGTTAATTTAATCAAATTAAAATATCAATAAGATACTAACGGTTATTAAAATGTTGTACCTTTTTCAATTTTCACTATGATGATGTATTTTCATTTAAAAATTTAAAATGTCATGTTTATTATAAAAGAAATATCAGAAACTTTCTTTGGAGAATTAAAATAAGTTATCTAAGATAATAATAGTGGTCTAGGAAAAGTTAAACTGTTAACTATAATTACTTGTTTATGGCGAATAGCATCTCCAGTTTTATTAAGGGTCCTCTGAGCACTTTCTGCATTTAAACGGTCAATAAATATTGTTCCCCATAGCCATGATGCAAGGCCAAAAGGCCAAAAGTAAAATATTTCTTTTTTGGAGATCACAGTGCATTTTTCCATAACCGGATATATTTCAGACAATACTGAAATAACAGTTAATCAGACTATGTTTGGTATTTATTATTTATAATAATAATTCTTATAAGTAAGTCATTTACCTAATAAATCCAAACAGCTTTGATGATTGATCAAAACAACACAACCTGAATTTTGTACAATATTTTCTTTACCCTTCATTTCCCATGTTATTCCTAATACTTTTGATACTTGGCGTCCACCCCATGCTGGTAATCTAATAAAATAATGAATAAATTATTAAGCTTGATATTTGATGCAAACATATACATGTCTATTTACAATCCATTTTTGTAGTCCCTCGGTTTCCATAGCATTAATGGTAAGAATACAGTTGCAGAGATATATGACAATACTGTAAATATGGTATATTTGGCGAAGTAACGAAACGCATGACTAGAAGTGTACATGATAATAATAAACATGATTGCGACAGTGCTGGTTATTTCAAACTTATACTCGTTTATCAGTAACATTGTTATGAGGTCTAAGGTCGTAACATAATCAGGAGCTCTGGAACACAATAATTTATTTTATTGAACAATATTCTATACAGGTATAAATTAAAAATGATTCGAGAGAACTTTTTCATAGGATTTGAAGACTATATTTAGGTATATTATATGCTAAAATCGTAAATTAATCTTAAGTTTTTTTTTGTTTTTTATTTATAGTTTGTGATCCTTAATTTGTAGTATGTAATGTTTGTAAATTAATTTTTTACAATAATTTTAATCGATATCTACTATTGAGGTCAACTCCGTAAAACAGGTATATCAAATTATAATCATATTTTTTATACTGAGTAATAATATGACGTTAATGGTGTTTAATCAACAAAACAGATTAATATTATTTTAATAATGATTATATAATAATTCTGATGACATGTATAAAATTAGTATAATAATTTTTAGGTTATTTGATATTAAGTCTTCTACCTACAACAATAAGACAAACATTATTAATTATTCATACAGCTACAAATTATAAATTGCTTATGATAATAAATATTAAAAAAACATAGTTAGATAGAGTAGGTATATGGTTCAAAACGAATATAATTATTTAATTATTTGTTATAGGTATGTTGCTTTTGTTGAGTAACCACTATCTAAATGTATTCAAATTAAAATAAGCGGATATTGTTAGTAATTTATATTCATATTTATAATTTTTCAAAAAGAATTTATTAATGAACTTGATATTTAGCATTGTTGTTGTGTATGTATTATAACATGAAATGAGTGCTAAAATGAGCATTTAATATCTGATAAGCACAAATTTGCTTATCATAGTGCAAGACAAATTAAATTTTTAAATATTAATAAAATATTATTAAGAAGAACAATGTTGTATAAAATGTTTATGGATAAGAATCACGAGGTTTTAGCTGTTTATAAAGGAAATTTGAACAGATATGTAATATTATTACCTATCAAGTCATCATGATATTATTCGGTATTTTTTTATTACATTATTTCGATATGAAACATTCAATAGACTTCAACTCAGATCTGAATACTTTAAAAAACATACTTACAATAATAATTAATCAATGATCGTGTGATGTTGGATTCGAAGATTTTATTATTGAATATTACATTATAACATTATTTTACTGACACTGGTCGAAACGGTGACGAAATAATAAAAATCACTACAAAAACCGATAGGTATCTACCAATGTATATTGCACAAATGTACAACTATAGATATTTAAGTGAATTCTAAACACTACAGGTTTGGATGATTTCGTCGAAAAATAATAACTCTAATGAGTCTCTAGAACTCGAAATGAAAAACTTGTAAGAATTCGATGACGGGGACGCGTTATTTACTAATTAGATATCTTCTTATTGCGTAAATAGAAAAAACTGGTCGTGTTGACATTGCTCCACTAAAATCCACTCACTTAATAATGAGTATGGCGTCGAATATTTCACTGTTTCGAGTGTAATAATAGTAATAACACTCGAACGATATTACGATAATGTATTGCATGCATAATTGATCTACAATATTAATTATGCGCCCAACCGCTAGAACGACAACCGGCGTTAAGCAATATGGATAAGGAACAATCGTTAATGGTGATAGTGACAAAAGCGGCGACGGACAGAAATATCATGATTCATGGGTATATATAGATCGTTTGACGTTTTACGATTCCAAAAAAAAAAAAATAAAAAAAAATCGTTTACCGTTTTCAGTAGGAGAATACCACTGCTCGCTCATTGCGCGTACGTATCGCACACTTAACAGTGCGTGAAATGTGAAAACTAAAAAGCGCGGGTGGGAGAAAATGTCGGGTAGGAATATTTTCACCACGTGAAACACGATATAATATCGATCGAGCGAGTAAAATGATATCCGGTCGGCAACTATTCGAGCCAAAAACGGCGGCGGCGATCAACTTATCACGTTGCTCCTCCGCCGAGGCAAACTACACGGCGACACGCTACAGCCTACAATCGAAAACAATTATTACAAAATACAAATTGCACTCAATAGGTAGTCAATAATTTATATTCTTGAGCAACAGATACAGCAGCTGATAACGATGTTCATTTATGATAATATTGTTTATAAGTTTGATTGTTCAGCGATATATATATTATATATTATAATGTATGCATTTAGTCGTCAGTCGTGTTGGTCACATTGTTCGGCGAGTGGTTTGGTCTCGACGTGTGGTATGATGTCACGCACTCACGCGCCGAACAATCCGCTGGTCCTTATCACTGTGAGATAATAATAATTATTAATTTTCCTTCTTCAATACAAACCATAAAGGGTAAAAGTCGAAAGACTGAAAGTCTCAAAAACGTCGTGGTGCTCGGCGAATGGCGGTTAATGGATCATAACTTTTATGTTATCGTTATAGTCGTCGAAGATCGGAACGATAGCAAACAGTAAACTGTAACACCATAGTAACTGCGCTTGCATCCGAATACGAAACGATGTCCTATGCCTATTGTTTTTGACAACGCCAACAGTAATATTTACAGTTTTCTGACACGAATTTCCGCATTAAATACGTAAGGATCTTCCGGTCGAACCGCCGTCGTCTACGAGCATATGGTTTTACGAGCAGCCTGTGCCTCTCCATCCGACAAATATTTTGTATCGCAGAGAATCCTAACTATTTCCGCGATGAACAGGAGAAAACTGAAATTGGACATGACGCACTCTTCTTCGGATGGGGGTAAGTCGACAAAAGCTTCCACCGTAAAGGTTGAGATTACGACGCACATTTGATTGGTTATTATGATTACAACGGTTCTTTATAAACACATTCGAATAATTGATCGTGATTCGTGGCGCTAAGTGATTGTTTTTCAGTCCTATTGCGACGTCGTTTTTCGCGTGATTGTCGTTGTTGATCAGGTTAGACTTTAAAACGCAGTTACTAACTATTTACTATTTAACTGTATTCATGCAATAATAAAACCATTTCTTTTTCTGATTGTAACTTTTATTTAATACATTATTTCTCAGAACTTGGGGTGTGAGTAATTTTCAAGTTTAATTAAGTCAGTGCGTTTTTTTTTTTGTCATAACAATCATAACATTTTTTGATTTTTCATAATTTTAATTACTTTATAGCGTAGTTTCGGTAGTATTTTCTAGTTAAAATCGAGTAAATATGTATATGTAATTAATTAAGTCTTTACCGGTCTATACTGATATGCATTCCTAAATGACTGGACCAATTGCTACAAAATTTGGTACGGAGGTATATTAGACCTATAGTAGGCAGAAGATATGCTAAGTTAATAAGTGATAGGTCCAACCCTGGGAGGGGCTATAAACAGACAATTTGAGGTTTACGATAGAAATTATTGTTTATAGATGGCTGCTATTATATAGTTTCAGTAATAATAATAATTAACACAAAATAATCACTGGTAACAAATTTAACACACAGTTTGAGATATAAGAGATAGGATTTTTAACGGGCTACGAAATGCACAGGTTCAGCTAGTTATATAATAAAAGACAATTTATAACCTATACCTAATATTTTGTTTACAGAATCTCGAGAAGTTGAAAATTATGTTAATAATGTTAAAGAGCAAATTATGAATACAACTGAACATAATAATTCTGACTATGGTTTGTTAATAATTATATAATAATTACCTACTTGATATACTAAACTAAATCATATTTTGTATATTTTTTTATATAGTATGGCAAGAGTGTTATGATGATGTATCAGGTTTTATTTACTATTGGAATACCCAAACAAATAAAGTCACATGGGAAAAACCAGAACATTATGAAACAGCACATAGTATAGAAAATCAAGGTATGATGGACAAAGTTAATGTAAAATTATATAACATATTCAATTTTATGAAATATAAATATAAATGTTGTAATTTATTTTTAAAATAATGTTTTAGATGTTTTAAACAAAACAAAAAATTCCAGAAAACGACTTTCAAGTGACTCTTTACCTACTCTTGATCCAAATTCATGTAATGGTTCTAAAAAATCAAAACTAGAATCTAAAGTTTTAAGTGCATTAGTGGCTTATGGAAGTGATTCTAGTGAGGATGAGAATGAAGATGATAAGGATCAAAAAACTACTATACTTCAAAGGTTGCAACAAAAGGCTGAAATGTTTAAACAAAATGAATTAGCTAAATTACCAAAAGCTACATCACCTGGTCCATGTAAAACAAACGGACAGCCTGATATTTTAGATATTATTGACAAAGAAGTACCTCCAGATTATTTAGTAGAAAAATCTAATTCATCAAAATCTTCAGAAAAGAATACTACTGGTGATATTTTTGATATTTTAAAAAGTGAAGTGCCTCCTGATTATGCCAATGACACTTTAAATAATAATACTGAAGAAGAAAATAAATTAATTGTTCCATTGGATACTAATAAAAATGGTAAACTGCATCCAAAAACCATTGTTAATGATTCAAAATCTAAATACCAGTCAAATACTGATGAAAAAATAAACAATTTGACTTTAGATTCTTTCAAAGACAATTCATTAAAATCTATTAATTTAATTGCTAATTACGGCGAAGAAGATTCTGAAGATTTAGGTAAAAAAATTTTGGTTCTAAATATTTATGAATACAATCGACTTATTTTATTTGGTTACATTAAACTAATAATAATAATTTTTATTATAATATTACAGATGATCAAAAAAGTGAATTAAATGAGAAATCACTTTCTTATGTCCAAGACCCAAGTGCTAATATTAAAATTGGATTTGGTTATTCTGTCTCTTCCAATCATAAAAATGGAGGTTCTATAAATTTTGTTAAAGGCGAAACAATAAATGTACATGATAGTCATAATTCCAATAAAAATAATGTTTTAACAAAACATGAAAAAGATACTATTAAAAATTGTGAAACGAAAAAATGTAATGCATTGTTATTATTTTAAACTAATATATTTTTTTTATTATTAATAAAGTAATTTTTATTTTACTTTTAGCGAAAAACTATATTGAAGATTTGTCACTACTGATCTCATCAAAATTACATTTTCTATCAGATTGTGAAGATAATGAAAAATTGTCATCGGTTCAAGTTATGACTATTAAAATTGATGTAAGTTTAATTTTACCATACCTAAACCAATTTTTATCATTATAGTAGTACATATTAAAGTTATATACAGCAGTAGTTACTAACCTTTTATGAGTGTGACCTTGAGATTTTAAATTTAGTTCTCTATAACTTAAAAAAAGGATAAATTATTATGTAAAATATTTTTTTTTAAATACCAATTATTTATAGAATTCATGTAACATTTCTATTTCACTTTTATTTATTTAGTTTATGTTGATTTTTCTTTTAATGCTCATAAAAAATCATGCTAAAATGTTAATTATAGACTCTCAGCCTTCTCTGAAAATCACTTTGCCATCAATTTAAAATGTAGCCTGAATTTAGGAGCCTCTAATATATACTTATTTTTATTTTGTAACATATTACATTTTAAATATAATTGTATAATAATTATTACCTATTAATTATTCAAAAATGTTTATGATACATACATTTTACATAATAATATTGTCTTTTAGATAATAAGAATAAGATAATTAGGCAAAATTATATTTTTTAATAAAGAAAATGTGGGTGTAAGCATATATTGTCCATCTTGTAAATATATTACAAAATGTTAAATTTTCATTCAATAGAAAACATTTTGTGTATTTAGCTTAAATATTAGAATAAATTGCCTATTACTATATTTAAAGAAAAAAACATTATCTGTGTTCTATCTTTAATTGTTTATAATACTTTAATTTTTTAAGTGAATTATGGGCATTTTTAAACATTAATATCTTACATACTTATAACTCGCTTACAAATTACAATATTGTAAAAAACTAAAGAAAGAACACAGATTATGTTTTTTTAAATAAAATTTGATAATAAGTTATTTCATTCTAATATTTAAGCTAAATGTATAATATTGATTCTACTGAACAATGATTTGTCATATATGTTAGTAAGATAAAGATAACATATGCGGGTGTAGTATCCTTAAAGTTTATAATAATATGTTGTTTTTTAGACTTTAATGGAAGCATGGAAAGATAATTCTTTGAATGATGAATATTTTTCAAAGTGGTTGGATGAAATGGCTATCGAGTTATGTACTTTAGAAGAGTCAGTTGCACCAGACGGATGGACATGTCAGTGGGACAAGTATGTGACATGTAATTTGTTAAGATTATGGACTAACAAAATGTTTCATTATAAAAGAATTAAAACATGTATTTTATTTAATAATATTCATTTAGGAGGGGGTTTATTATTATTGAGAGTTTTTAAACAAAATATTAGTAGTACTATTGATTTTCAGTAGTACAATTATTTTGTAATAAAGGCTAAAGCAGTGTTATATCATATTCACCTAAAAACAAGTAGGTATGTATGTGGAAGCATCTAGTTACAACATGATCGATGAACTTCAATGCAGACTAAAAAAAAAGAAAAATCAACAAAACTGACTTGAAATGTGCAAATTAATTAATTATTACTGTAATAATATTATGTTTTTACTACTTTATATTTAATAGTATTCAGTTGTATGGTTTGCATATGAGCCGTGTTAAGCGCAGGTGGAATAATACGTCGGAATTAATATCTACAAGACAGGTTTGTCTCCAACAGGCTCTACGACAACATTTTTTCATTATTAAAATGGTTATTAGAGTCGAACATAAGTATTATTATTAAATAAAGTTTTATATTTTAAATTATTAATATTAATTTACAAAAAAAAAAAAAAATTGTTAGTTATATTTTAAGCATAATTTTTTTTTTTTAATTTCTTAATGTGTTTTCAAAACTGTTAATACTGTTTGTTTTATAATGTTGTATGGATATTATTTTAGAATTAACACGCGGTATTACTATCAGAATGATGTTGATGGTCGTACCCAATGGCAATACCCAACTGAGGAATCTGAATGTACTCCTTCACCACCTATAATATCTAATGCAAGTACTCCTCCTCCTCCAAATATTTCTGAACAAAACTCTTGCCACTCTGAACCAGTGGACATGGATATCGATGAAGATAACCATAAAGAAGACACTGAAATTATTGTTGTATGAATAACAAAAATAATTGCATTTGCCATTATTTTTCGCTATAATTAAACTTTTATTTTATTTAAGCCACCAATTCCTGGAGATGAACTATCATATGAATTGAATTCATTTTATGCTGATCTTGCTCAGTTTGAATCAAAACCAGTTATTGAAACAATGATTGCAGTTCCATCGCCTGAAATAATTGAAACTGCGCCAAATTTAAAAACCCCTGTTGATGTATTCAAAAACACTAATGATGAAGAAAAAGAAATTGTCAAACCAAAGAAGAAGAAAAAGGTATTGATATAATTTTAAGTAGTTGTTATATTAAAATGGATGAATTATTAATTTTTTCATAATTTTTTTACCCTAATCACTAGTGTATTAATGTACTATACAAGTATGAAATCTTAAGTGATAGTCATTTTTGAAAATTACTCCCCATATCGGTTTAATATTCATGAAATTGTCTTTTATTTACAAGTATATATTTAATGTATACCCTGTTAAAAATACAAGACTTTTTTATATCTTGTTAAATTAATTAAACCTTAAATCAGCTCTTAAATTTTATATTTTTATGATATAAATAAAACAATTGTTGAAAGAATATTCAAACCCTTTAGGGCTCAAGAAAAAAACAAATCAAAAATAATAATTAAAATTGTATAGTAAATAACCATATAAAGATATAAAAAGTTGTGCATGTAACAAGTTCACGGGGATGCAGTGAAACTTCTTTCAGTCATGCAACTGATATTAGGTGTGAATTGGAATAAAATAAAAAAATATACCCTACAATTTTATTTTCAATAGAACAGTTTTTTTTTTATTATTATGTATTTTTAACTTATGATACAATGAGCTCATGATAGCTGAAATAAGTTATGTAAGTTTTTGATTGTACACTATTAAGATATCATGTGAAAATAGCGTCTTTTGTGGTTCCTTACTGCGTTGTTGGAAGTTTGCGATTATTATTCATTGATAAATTGAGATTTTCATGCAAAAATTATGTTCATGGTTCTATCTATCCGATGCGAAATTAACATTAAAATCTCCACTCAGAATCATAGGCAGTTTATTTTCTCCCCTGCCGAGTACATAACCTTTGATAGAATAGGCAATCAACCATCTTTTTCAAAAATAAACTATAGCATCTATTTTTTTTTTTTTTTTTTTTTATTATTCTGGCGTGAACGTGTTCTGCATCTGACATATGTCCAGATGATGACATTAATACACCACTAACGCTATTTTACAATTTTTTTTCATTTTGTCAATTTCTGTATCAGATACAGGCAGATGAACTTCAACTTGAATTGACTACCCGGTTACTTTGACTAGGTTTTTTTGTAATGCATGTACCAGAGTCCAGAAGCTTTGTCAGCTATGTTGCCCATTGAATCTGTAGCTTCAATTTTTTTTTAAATACCGATTATTATTATTTTATTTTCAGTAACCATGGTAACAATTTTTTAACAATGCAAAAGGGGCTGACCGTGCCCAACTTTTGGTTTTTTTTTTGTACTCTCTGTAAAGAAGTTTCACTTCAATAATAATAAAATAGCAATGTATAATATTTAATTTTCTGTGTTTAGTGATATAGTGACATTTGCTTTGACGCGCTCTTTCAATGAATTATTAAAACAGAACCTTTAACATTCTAATTTTTTTAGTAGGAAATTATTTCCCATTGCCGGGGAAAGGTCCTATCTATGAATCTGATTGCAATTAAATTTTCTTGTAGTTAATCTTAACTAATTTTATAATTAATATAGTGTTGACATCATATATAGTATCGATTTTGTTTACAGGTTGGAAAATTGGATGTGGGTTTAGGATTAAAACAAAAATATGTATCGTCACTGGTACAAAAATGGCAACAAATTCAAAATGAAATCAAATGACGACTGTTTTATCATTTACTCTTGTTTTGAATTAATTTCTAAATCTTTAGTCTTACCAATTTAAATATTAACAATCTGTTTGTAAATATTGTAATTACTTTTGGTAATATATCATAATATATATTTTAAGTAAGTTAAATTTTAAATTTATGTTGAAACACTGATGTGTAAAATTGGTTATTAAGAAAATGTCAGCACACACATTTTTGTATACCAAAAGCTAGTAGGTACTTGACAAAGATTCACTTAAATTGTTAATAAAATATGAATGTATATTTTAATTTTTATAAAAATTTGAAAAATTGTTTATATCAAATCATATAAAAATGATTGTGCTGACATTCTTTTAAGGAAAATTATCATGTATCATTGAATAACATCTGGTATAGTACATTAAAAGTAGGTATATTAAACAGTTAACAGACTGTGTTGAAATTAGTTTATATGCTATGTTCAATAGTAAGGTACACCTTAACTTTTTTATGCATACAACCAGTCTCTATGCTTTGATTTTTGAAATGATTAAATTTATAAGCTGGTTTTTATCTTAAATTATAAAATTTAATGACTAATGGTGAATATAATAATTTAATATTGTATATTATTTTAGTTTTATTATTGTATACGGAATGTTATATTATTAAATTTATAGTATAAAATAACCTAATTATTGATTGTTGATGCCTGACAGACATGTCTTTGTTATGGCGTTAATATGAATCACATTGTACAACTGATTAAATAATACACATTTTTATTATGACAATTTTTTCATTTAATCTATAGTTGTATATTACCAAATAGAGTTACATTTAAAAAAAAATGGATAAAACATATGCAAAGTAAAGGTTAGCATATGTACTTGTAAAATGTAATTTAATACAAATCTTTATTGATTTTATAAGTTTTAAAAATCATGTTTTCAATATGTATAAAAAATTTTTATGCTGTATGAATATAATATACTAAAAACAGTAAATAGTAATTTTTTAATGTCGATACTTTGTTATTTAACAAATCGTAGTTGAATATTTCAATAGGTATTGCGGTAGTTTCTCAAACTTAATCAAGCAATTACTATAATTGGAATAGTAATATAGTTATTTTTATACTTCTTGCTTATTATTAAATACATAATATTTGTATACTGCATTTTAATTAATAACTATACATAATTGTTTATTTATGATATTTACATACTTATTAAATATATATATTAATATAAACTATAGTTTATCATCAGATGTTAAACTACACTATATTTGTAGGTATGTTGTGTTAAAACGTTTTTTAAATTATATTGGGATATTTACTTCGTTATTAATTTATATAATTAGTTCTTAAGTTAAGATTTAACAGTAAATAGCTATTTTTGTGATGAATGTGCTGATTTTACAACAATGTGTATATAGAGTATCTTATTTGGTTATTTTATAATTTATATTCAATCAGCATGCTATGTGTAATACAAAGGCACCTCCCAATCTAATTGTCTGAAATAGAAAAAGTTAACTACTCTATTACAATTTAGCAACCAGAAGAAATTTAGGCTATAACGTGTTAATAAGTACGTTATTCATAAGTTTAGATTACTCATTAATATGGCCTTCACAATAAAAAAAAACCTTTGATTTGAGAAAAAATTGATGAGAGAGTTAAAAAAAACAATACCAAGTAATATTTAATATTATATTAACCAATTGGATAAAAAAATATGTTAATGAAATAATTATGGTTAGGTAGTTGAAATTTTCACCAAAAATTTATATTATCATTTTCAATATAGGTACTATGTAATTGCCATAACTATTTTTAGTTTTATTCTTGAATATTTAATACATAACACTAGATCCCCAAAAAGTTATATTCACTATATGTATTGCTGTATAAAAATATTTAAAATAAATTGGTACAATTTTAGATTCTGAGCGGAGCGATGAATGTATTGATTTTACAATGTTGTGTGTTTTTTTTTTTGTGTGTGTGTATACGAGAACGTGACGAAATAATGCTTCAACTTCAAACTATTGGGTGGTTTCCTATAGCAAAATCAATCTAGTTGGTGCATTGGGGAGGTCATTTTTTGAATTTCACAATAGTTTTCAAAAGCGCCGGGAAAAACCAAAAAAAAATAAGGAAAAACGGGAATTTTTACGCAAAACCAGTTTTCGACCAAATCGATTTTTTTATATGGTTGTAATTCAAAAACTAATCATTGTAAATACTTGAAATTTTCACCAAATGTTTATGTCAGTGTTATCTATATACAGTTAAATTTTCAAACATTTTTGACTTTTTTTGAGTTATTTATAGACCACAAAAATTTTCGATTTTTTTTATGATATCAAATTAAACGTATATATAGCATATAGGATTATTACATCGGTAACCATGGTAACAATTTTGTATGGTATTTATTTATTTTTATTTTTAGGGTTACAATTTTTTCAAAAGTATATACCACGAATTAAGATAAGTATCTTAGTTCGTGGTATATACCTAGATAATAAATTATTTATCGTTGTCGATGCGTATGTGTTTTGAACTGCTAAAAATAGGCAATATGCGTATGTTTGGACTTTGGACGACATATTAGTGTTATACCTACTGAACTGGTGCATTCAAGCGACAAGTGGACTGTCACGTTTGGTTTTTGATGTTGTAGCCACCGTAAGCTTGCATATAAATCATGCCTAAGCCCAAGCGAAGGTATTTCTCAACCTTTTTAGTGTCGCGATCCCAAAATAGGTATTGAATATGGTAAATCACTTCTCGATCCCCCCCCATATGTATATTAAGTACAAATTTAAACGATAAAAATATCATATAATAAACCAATTAACCAGAAAAAACATACCATTTATAAATATACCGCTTGTAGTACCTAATTTAAACTTATTACAGGTGTAAGTAGATACATTTTTCAAGTAGATAGCATACGACGCGAGTTCCGTATTTTTTTTTATCCAATAAACAATTTTAAATAAAAATGTTTATATTTTAAATTATCGGTTTATAATTTTAGCGTACGTGACCCCCAGGTTGAGAAACACTGTTCTATAGGACGTAGTACGGCCAAGCACGTATACATACAAGGAGGTTTTGGGGGTCAACCCCCCCCCAAAAAAAAAAATTAATTGTTGTGTAGATTATTTATATCACCATTCATCGATAAATATTGATAACTGTAAATGTTTTTATGAGAAGAATAGATATTATAGAGATTAACAGGGGAGAGAACTCCGCCCTAAGGAACATGAAAACATCGCTAAGTAAAAAAATCACTTAAATTACAAAAGTTGTGATATCAAAAATTGGCTAAGTAATTTCATAAATTCATTAATATAGAAGTATTTATAACTGTTTGTATTTAATGTACATTATATATTTATTTAGTGTAAATAATAATTATTAATTTTACTTAGGCCTAACCTGGGCTTGGCGCAGAAGCGCAGTTACTATTATTTATATATGTCTCTACATACTACAACTAAGAAACCAAATCATTATTTCTCGATTTCTACATAAATATTCGCATCATTTTGCATACTTTTATTATAGTTAAACTATAGAACAATACAACTATTTAAATATATCCTTTTAGCAGCCACCAAGCTAAGTAAAATTATTATTTACACAGTGTTTTTCATGAAATTTGGATGTTTAAAACAAACATCGAACCAAAAAATAAAAAAATAAGAAATAAAACAACATTTATATTTTTTTAAATGTGTTAAAAATTAATGACATTCTAAAACATTTTTTATTTTGGCTGTGCAATATTTATGGACACATAAAAAATATAAAGCTATTAATTCTATATAATTTTATCAACCAAAAAACATTCATAGAAAAAATAAAATATACCTAATATTAAAAAAAGGATTCAATAATTTTATAATAAACCAGCACCATTTAAATGTGAATTTGACAAATTTAATAAATCAAGAATTCTATTTTTATTACTTAATTGCAATATTATTTTTTAATTTTTGATATTGAAATTTCAATAATTTTCCCTAATTCAATTATGCATTATCCGCCTTGTCGTCGTTGTCCGTCACTCCGCGTGATCAAAGCAGCCAGCCAGCCACTCACCTATAATAGCCGCCTGCAGAGGTGTTATCGTATCGGCCGCAGAACATATTTGTTCATACACATTTTTTTTCTTCTTCAGCTGCCTGTGCATTCTGATTACTGCAGTGAGTGGGTCTTATTTCACGAAGTATGATGTTTAAAATAATCGTAGAATCAAAAACAAAAAAAAAAAAAAAACACAATAACAAACATTTATTTTACTCATATGTAAATTGAAACATCGGTGTTATTAAATCATTTACCGGAAGCCCAAAGGACTTCCAACTTCTACTCCGCGAATTCGGCACTTCACCGCTTGCTTCGGAAGCCCGGATTAAGACCTTCAGGAGTCTAGATCAATAGGTGGTTGTGGTCCGCATCAATTAAAACAATTCTTTAAAATTATAAAAGTATACAATAAAACAAATTTAAAAATTTTTGTATTTTTAAATTTTTAAAAAAATTTTTTATTTTTTATTATTATTTTTTAATTATTTTTTAACATTTTTAAGTATGATAACAATTAATGAGGATAAAAACATTATAAAATAAAATGAATTATTTTTAATCATTTTTTTAGTGTTTTTTAAATTTTTTTCTAGCTTTTTAACGGGTCCCATCGCCCTTTAGTTTAAACAAGAAAAAAATAAAAATATTCATGAAGGTACTGTACAA
Source organism: Aphis craccivora (assembly GCA_009835225.1). Classification (NCBI taxonomy): domain Eukaryota; kingdom Metazoa; phylum Arthropoda; class Insecta; order Hemiptera; family Aphididae; genus Aphis; species Aphis craccivora. Next base: position 8,011 of record VUJU01001055.1, on the reverse strand, counting down.
AGTAAAAAAATTAACAATTTCACTCAATGTAATTATAAGTAGAGAAAACTATAGGCTCTTTACACACGTAGGCCTTGGTGACGTGCACCCCCCCCACCTTAATCCGGGCTTGTTGCTTCCTATAGGTGCGTTCCGTTATATCATCATGAAATACCATGCTGCTATAAAACAATAAGTTATACAATTATAAAAAAATAATGCATACAAGTATGACGTGTAACAAAATATAGTGATTTAAAAATTTTATACCGGAAGTAATTTGGGCGGCGTCCATCATCAAATAATATTCAGAGTCCATATTATTGTAATAGTATAGCTGCAGTGTGGCGACATCGGAACCACGTACCTACTCAGTATTGTAGTCTACAAAAAAATATGTACTGGATATCCAACAAAGAGCAAATATTAACCAAATATTTGAAATTGAATAAAATGAAAAATTTAAGTTATTAACCGGATAGGACAGTCGGAATACCGAGTTTTCCCTGGGGATAGATCATCCTATACACAAACGTACACTGCTGTCATCTATACAAAACTGCCAATACAAAGCTGCAGCATATCTAATATTTATATCCGAATCCATAGTCAGGTTAGATTAATCTAACCTGACTTTATTACTAAGTATTCTTTCTTCATTCTTCAGCAGTGCTTCGCGTGACTTGTACGGTTCAAATAAGTGTCTTAGATAAGGGAGTTTTACTCGGTATCTCGCAGAGCCAATCCAGTGCCTTTTTTATCGTTTTACCGAGTCGTAGGTAAAACGATAAAAAAAGAAAAGAAAAAAAGATAGTTAAGTATATGTTTGTTTAACGTTATTGGTTACCTCTTTATTGGACGTCCAGTACATATGTATATATAAATGAGACTATGAGAGTCCTGTACAAACAAAATATGTAGTGGGCATCCAACAAAGAGCAAACATTAAACAAATATTTGAAATTGAAAAAAATGAAAAATTTAAGTTATTGACCGGATAGGACAGTTGGAATATCGAGTTTTCCCTGGGAATAGACTATCCTGTACACAATCGTACACTGCAGTCATCTATACAAAACTGTCAATACAAAGCTGCATATCTAATATTTATATCCGAATCCATAGTTTTAAAAGTAAAAACTCGGTATCTCGCAGAGCCAATCCGGCGCTTTTTTTTATGGTCTTACCGAGTCGTAGGTAAGACGATAAAAAAAGAAAAGAAAAAAAGTTATATTTGTTTAACGTTTGGTTAACTATCTTTATTGGACGTCCAGTACACAGGTATATATAACTAAGAGTCCTGTTCAAAGTTCAAACTGCGTTAGGCTGTAACTTACATAGGTACGCGACAAATCCTACACGTTTCGTACCTAACCTAGCCCCAGCCTTAGCACAGTTAAGATAACAAAATATTAATAATATTATACGACCTGATTATCCGTATGTAGATTTGGAAAAGCATACAGGAATATAGGACTGAATTAATGAACTTAATAATAATGTGCATTGTGCAAGGTGTCTTGTAAACAAAAAAAAAAAATTGTGTATTTAAAATTAAAAACTTAATTTCGAATTTTGGTGATGCTTGTCTGACTGTCAGTGATAAACTGACCAAAATTTAAAAAAAATCTCTTGTCTAAAATAATACAATGTTTATTTATCGTTTCGTAGTTATACATGATTTTGTGGTCAACAATGGCGAATCCTCCGGGTAAGCTCAGCATGCACCACATGCTTATAGAAATAAAAACGTTAGGCGAGGACGCCACACCCGCATGTGTTGTCTCCGTCTTACAAATGTACAACATAGCAAAAACTGTTTTGAGCGGGACAACTTTTCTCGCACCATATTTGTTGTGAAACTACCAAATATTCACAACACGTAAAGAAGAACATTATCTATGCAACAACGTGCTCTTTTTTTTAATAGCACAAACCAATCATTTTTTATAAGCAAATTAAAAAAACAAAAAAACCGAAATGTTTATAAGCAAATAACTTTTATTGTAGTTATGTTATCTAGAATATAGGCACGCTGTTGCATAGATAATGTTCTTCTTTACGTGTTGTGAAAATTTGGTAGTTCTACAACAAATATGGTGCGAGAAAAGTTGTCCCGCGCAAAACAGTTTTTTCTATGTTGTACATTTGTAAGACGGAGACAACACATGCGGGTGTAGTGTCCTCTTAACAAAAAATATTTTATAATCAATAATATATTATTACGTATTTGAAAAGAAATATAATGTGTTACATTAATTTATTTATTTCTGTTATACTTTTTTCTGTGTTTATCTTTATTCTAACATTTAATGACAGAGCATGCGTTAGATGTGTGCGCAAGCTATACGACCCTTGTTATCGCTGTAAAAAAAAACAGTTACTCCGAGACAGCAGCCGCGCATTAATCACCCGGGGCATCCTGTTGCGCTTGGTCAACGTAATTTATAAAATTTACGTGTACTAATATATGACATTTTTTTTCATTTTAGTTAAAAGAGTTAATCAAGTCTCAATTACAATTATTAAAGTATTATTTAAGTAAGTGCTATTGTATACAATATATATTAAATTAAAGTCTTATTTATAAATCAATACAAATTGTTGTATTATTTATTAATTATATATTAAATAGAACTATAATACATTATGATAAATGAGCATACCTAATACTTGAATTATTGTCAGACTTTTCTCGATAAAACGAATACATCCATTTACCTACAAATATCTAATTTTATTTATAATCAAGTGATATGAACTTCCTGTTTACACGAGAAACGCGAAACAACACGAAAAACAATGAAACGACACGAAACAGTACGAAAAATATTTTCATGTCCTTTGATTTCGTCGATTTTACCGCCTCGTTCGCGAAACACTACGAAACCGTTTTCACGAAGAAAAATTTCGTGAAAAAGCTATACACACTATTGACGAAATTCAACGAAAACGTGAAACCATGAAACGCGAAACATGCATAGTGTGGAGCGACCTTATAGTCTATACATAGATAATAAAAACAATTTTTCTCAAACATTAATACCATTATTTTTACACCGGGGAAATATATTATATAATATTATTATAACGTCGTTAAATGAATAACAATAATAATGACTATTAAGCAACAACATTGGGCATGGCGTTCTGTGGGTTTTCATACAGTCAATCAGAGCACTGTTGACTTGTTATACTACTTTTCTATTGGTTATTATTATTATTGGATGCGTTTACGTTTTAACCTGTCTTAACTACTCGAGTAGTCGAATCTCAAGATTAAGTACATCAGTCGTAGTTAGGACGCAGTGATGATCTATACTTCAAACGTTCAAACCCTTCAGGACCGCTCAAAGAGCCGAACCTTTGTCACATCTCATATAGGTCGACAACAATAATTGATTCATCGTCGATTCTATATACATATTCTGAGGTGGGTCGTAAGCGTTTGCTTAATTATACGCTTTAAATAATTATTATTTCAATATACATAGTGGAACCTAGATAACTCGAATTCTTTTTCGCCCCCAACCGATTCGAGTTTTCGAGGTTCTAACTAAATACAAAACTTTTGAGTGATTAAACATAATTATTAAGGATTAGTATCAGAAGAAAATAGTAAAAGTTAAAATATTGCGTACAGCCAATGTGATCATATTTTCTCTTTAGTTAACTTGAAATAAATGTTAATATGTTAATACTAAAATACCTACAGCATAAATAAAATCAAATAATTTAGTGACTTTTGATTTTTCTTGTAAAAATGTCAAACAAATAAGTTATTATCAAAATGCCGACTACCAAGTACCAATATCTTACAGTTGGACTATGTACCTATGTGCAGTTGTGTTTTAACTTGTCCACCGTGTGGATTACTGTAGTAACTAGACAGTAATGAGTACCTATGTAAAATTTGAATTTAATGATTTAATAAAATTATATTAACCGTAGACGATTTTTCAGTCTAATATATTATATTATTTGTATTGATATTATACTGTTGTTAGTAATTTATTTTTTCTGTTAGAAATGGGTACCATATATACTATATAGGTTGAATTTTATTTATTTTTCATAAATATTGCATTTGCATGTTTGCAATTTTCAAATTCTATATTTTTCAGTAAAAAATTAAAATATACTATTAAATACAGTTTTGCAAAATTGGGCTATTTTGAAAACTTCACTATGGGTATTTGTCACAATATGATTGGACGTAGATTTTTTTTTTTGGGGGGGAGGGCAAACTTTATTTTATTTCCATATACTATATAGTATATGGATTATATTATATTAACACCCGTTAAATTGTCGCCCATCCTCAGATTATGCTTATGTGTGGGACGATCTAGTATTTATAGTGTTTATACACACCTAGGAAACCTAATGTTTTGATACCCATGACATGTTCAAATCTTTTATGTAAACTATTTTCTCCAAAAATATTTTTTTATCAACAAAACGAAAATCAATGTACTTCTGTATAGGTACATTATATTTATTTGTAAATAAAAATTAATTGTTTATATAATATATATAAACGAAAAATTGTCAATTATCATATTATAATAATAAACTAATTCAATATATCAACACAGGTCACAGTTATAAACTAGTAAATCTATATACTACTTTACTTAAGTACATAATATGTGTATTATGTATTATCAAAGACGAATAGGGTCAATTGACCAAATTATCAATCAAATTCAATACGTACCACTATTGTACCAGATTACCTAATATATTTTAATACAATAGAATCTATAAAATAGATTAATAAAACAATTATTTTAAACAACACGTCCACCTTATACCCCTTATAGAAAAAATTAATTTGAGGGTTAAGACTTAGGTTACAAATTATTACGAATTGGTTAGATGCTAATTTTTAAGTGTAGTTTGACTTTGAAATTTTGAATTTGGGTGCCAGGCTGACGGATTCCGTGGAACCTGCTTGTATTGAATATTCAAAATTTTCAACAAAATAACAAATGCTATAGAACAAAAAATAATAATAATATTTCGAAATACGATGTGCACGATAAAACATACATATAAGTAAGGTTAGTTACTATAAAAGTATAAAATAATTTCATACGTTGCTCAGTTTAAATTGCAAAATTTTTATATTTTTGTCTAATACTTTGTTTTGTAGACAAGGTTCAAATATTTTGAATCTTCGTTAAATTGTTATATATTTAGCATAAATGAGTTGGGAACGTATTCAAAAGCAGTTTTTACAAGTACTTGCATATAAAAAAAACATAATAAGCAAATTTCTCATACAGCAAAAACCAATTTTGTAATTAAATCATTTGAAAAGAGAAGAAAGCTTAATATTTTATTAAGCTTATAAATATTTTACTGTATGGTAGATTTGTTATTTATATTAGGTTTATATGTTTCCCATGTGTATGTATGTATAATGTTTAAAAAATACAGGACTTATGAAGTAAGTTTTTTTTTGTAGTTATATAATCAGTACTAAAATCTGCTTGATTGATGAGTCTGTGTTGCATATTATTAGTATTGCTACTAATGAGAATTTCAATGGTATGCACTATTGCATTTGTATAAAGTATATTATCAAATAAATTGAATTATGCTAGATAAGTTGTATTATTTCCAAAATATGATGTTGTCACTATATGATAACAATGATTGACCTATCACTAATCAATCATCTTGCATTTGATTTAATATATAATGTAACTTAATTATAATATTTTAGTTGTTTCACATATTAATTGGTTCTCAAATAAAATATTATTAACTTTTATTTGAAATGCATAGTATATAATAAATCTAATATAGTAATAATAAATTACTCCAAGCTAATTGTTTTCTGATTAATAGATAGGTATAGGTACAAACATATGTACCTGTATGACTGTACATATTAATTAATATGTATAAATTTTGTTTTAAATTAAATTTTTTTGTATAAAACATCTACAATCTACATAGTACATACCTATGTGGCTATGTACATTAGGATAACTAGAATTTTATCTAGATGGAGATAAATATCACCAATACATCACTTGAGCTGAAAATTATCGCGTGTCCGAGCTAGGACACATGGCTATCCGGGATATTATACTTAAAACGTTGGACGGTCACAACATGGACATTGTTGAGAGAAATACAAAAGGATATTTATTTGAATGAGCTAACCGGTATTTCAATAAACGGAGTCATGTAACTCGATCACAATAAGAACCTTTTTTAGTATAAGTTTGGCCAGTGAAAAAAATCAGGTAATAATATGAAATTATAGGTAATATTACTTAAAAAAAAAATCATAATTATAATAACTATAATAATGGTCCATATTTAACTATAGTTAAGCGTAATATACCAAAGAAATATATAAAACTTAAAACTTAATAATTAGCTAATAAAATTACTTTGTACACTTACCTTTAATATTATCCAAAAAATAAAAATATTAATTATTCATTTATTCGAACACGTCAGTGCATCAGTTACATCAAATAAATATAATATAATATGTGTAGGTATTACATTAAATAGATAATAAATAATCACAATAAACATAAAATATAAGTAAGTATGTTATGTTATAACTTATAATATTGATGTTGTCCTATACAATATAACACTGATACTGCGATATTGTAGACCAACATTAAAAATAATACTAAATCAATGAAACTATAAAAGGATAATAGGTACAATTTAATATGTATAACTTCGACCATATAAACTTAATATAATCTTTATATATTATAGATAAACAATTATTATTCTTCGCCAAGGATTTTAACTTCTGGGTGAGCAACAGATAGTCATGATTTCACTTTTGAAAGTAGGTATGCCGTGTGCATGAAAGAACATATTGCTTGTTAACGATAAATAAAACTAAAATAATAGCGGAGTAATTTATCCAAATATAACTAATATCTGATAACAGTTTTAAGATATTGTGATATGTACTAGGATTAAAATAACAGGCGATATCGCCATGAGACCTTCATAATATAGAATATAGATAATATAAGAAAATTGTATAATATTATATGGTTAAGATTAATCGCTGAACTAATTTTCTGTGGTAGCTCCAAACATAAAATAAATAATTTAGATTTATGCATATAATAATTAATAATTATGTACATATTATATTTTTAATATATTATATTATGGAAATTATTTGGACTTTTATAACATAGCTATTGAATAATGAATAATATTATAAATACATTGTTTTAGAAAAAAAAATATATTTTTTTTATAGTTTTTTTAATGAATTTATATAATATAAACTACAAGTTAGATGTTGTCCTATATATTATATTATTACATTTTAATTGTTTAAAATGACGATAATACATAATGCGCAAGTCACTTTATTCTGTTTCGCAGTCTCCGGCGTATTCGTAGTGATTGGCTGCATCGTCGTTGAACTCGTTGTAGGAGCTAAAGTTGTGGTTGTAATTGGAGTTGGAGTTGTAGGAGCTGGAATTGTAGTTGTAGGAGCTATAGTTGTAGTTGTAGGAAATATAGTTGTAGTTTCAGCGTTTAGTGGTAGTAGTCGTATACCACCACCCCGGCGCAAAATCATCATTATCGGATTTTCAGTTTTATTCCTATTGACCAAGCAAACATCATAATATATGTATTAATTTATTATATCATACATTTATACATACACATTTTACAGGTAATTTTAGATTCTGAATGGAACGATGAATGTATTGATTTTACAATGTTGTGTGTGTGTTTTTTTTTGTGTCTGTGTACAATACAATGCTTCAATTTCAAACTTTAGGGGTGGTTTCCAAAAGAAAAATGAATCTAGTTGGTGAATTGGGGAGGTAATTTTTTGAATTTCCCAATAGTTTTCAAAAGCACCGGGAAAAACCAAAAAAAAATCAAAGAAAAACGGGAATTTTTAAGTAAAACCAGTTTTCGACCAAATCGATTTTTTTATATGGTTGTAATTCAAAAACTAATCACTGTAAATACTTGAAATTTTCACCAAATTTTTATGTTAGTGTTATCT